>OVBA01005562.1:0-19575 GCA_900406435.1 Lepidium aucheri
CGACTGAGGCTTCTTTCTGTTAGCAAACCGAGTGATCCTCGCCAGCAAACCACAAGGTAGCGATCCGAGTGTTGAGCAACTTCTTTTCCTTATCAGCTTGTTATGATATTTTAGCTCCATTTTATGCTCCTTTTTGCTCCAATACCTAGGAAAACTCCANCTAAATGGACCTAAATGCAAGAAAAACTAGCTAAACGGATACAAAAACAACCTAAAATAGTACTCTAAAACCATTAAAAATCACACTTATCAAAACTCAACAAATTTTGGATCCACGTTTCTAAAATTTTGATCGAAGCTCGATTCAACGTTTGGTCTATCTATGGATGAAATCGTTTTGGTGTATGGGAGCTGTAACCAAAACCAGTGGATTTTTTTTGTTGGGCAACACTTACGGATGTCGGATTGGCAAAGATCTTGGTTATGATGAATTTATGCAGATGGTCTATGAAGATTTTGGTTTGAGTGAACAAAGTTATGAGGTAAAATTAAGCTACATGTCAAATATATTAATGCAATCACTACCCCAAGATACTCCTCCTATCTTTGTGAGTAATGGAAGACAATTGCAATTGTTTTTGAAACAATTACGTAAAGAAGCAATTCGTCTATGTGTAGAGATTTCCATTAGATCTCGTGTTTTAGAGACATTTCGTAAAGAAGGTAACTAAGATGGTGATGGTAAAGTTCATTTTAAGGTGGAGAACTATGATTCAACGTTCGGTAGAGTTAAATCATGTTTTGGACGAGTTGATCCTTGATTTGGTCGAGTTGATCCTGAATGTAGTAGGGTTGGATTTGAAGATGTGAAACACGAGTTTGAACATTATCAAGACAAAGATGCGAAATTCAGATTTGATTACTACGATGATATGGATGGCGCAACCTCAGACGATGAAGAGTACATAAGTGTGCATAGTAAATCGAAGGAAGGAGAAAAGAAAAACATCTCAGGAAAACAAGAGGAGAAGCCATTCTATACTGATTATTTGGACATAGAAATGTCATCAGTAGAATTGGCGGTCGGGCAACGATACTCATCAAAAACTGACCTTGCGACAAGGTTAAAGATTCTATCAGTATTGCAGAGGTTTGACTTTGATGTTATGGCTTCATCGAGGTCAGTGTTGGATGTGAAATGTTGGGTACCTAACTGTCAGTGGAGAGTGTGAGCTTCTTGTATTGATGATAGTGGTTGTTTCTTTGTTCGGATTTATTGTGGAGAACACAATTGTTCTATAACAGAGAGATCTGGTCGGGGGCGCCAAGCAACCGCTAAAGTTCTAACATAGGTGGAATTGGGCCGTCTGTTCTACCTAATCATATCGCTGATTAACTGAACAAGCGATTCAGTTTGAAGGTAAAAGCGCAAAATGATGATGAGTTTACATGTTGTTAAGTTTAGTTGATTTGATTTAGTCAAGTTCATGTTGATAATTTAGTCGAGTTCATATTATTTAGTTGAGTTTATGATGATAGTTTAGTCGAGTTCATTTGCGTTAGTCAAGTTTATGATGATATAGTTTAGTCGAGTTCATGATTGCATTTGATTAGTCGAGTTCATATGATTTAGTTGAGTTCATAATACATGTTGGTATAGTTGGTGTTCTCAGCGGTCTGGTTTAGTTGAGTTCATGATGATAGTTTAGTCGAGTTTATTTGTGATAGTCAAGTTCATGATGGTATCGATTAGTCGAGTTCATAATTCATGTTGGTATAGTTGGTTTTCTCAGCGGTCTGGTTTAGTTGTGTTTATTTTTAAAGTGTTTTATAATGTAGCTGAAGTACTGGAAGGCACATCGTGCTTTAAAGCAAGCACGTGCACTAGCTTCAGGAACTCTTGAAAGTAGTTTTGAAGAACTACCGTCCCACTTGTTTTCGATCAGAAGAGCAAATCTCAGAACCATTATCAAACTTGAAGTTGACGGTCAAGATAGGTTCAAGTTCATATTCTTAGCATTCGATGCAAGTATTAAAGGATTTCCATATATGTGGAAAATTGTAGTTGTTGATGGTACCTTTTTGCAAGGAAAGTAGAAAGGCACTCTTCTAACTGCGACCACGCAAGACGGTAACTTCAACATATTTCCTATGGCTTTCGGTGTGGTTGATTCCAAGAATAATGAGTCTTGGGAATGGTTTTTCAGACAGCTCAACTGTGTTATACCTGATGATAAAGAACTAGCCATCAAATCAGATAGACATAAATCGATTCGTAAAGCCATAAAGAATGCGTACCCACTGTCTTCTCGGGGAATTTCTCCCTACCACTTACGTAAAGACATTTTTCGAAATTTAGAGGGGGAGAATCCTTTAAGTTTTTCAAAAAAGCTGCCAATGCATATAGGATTGACGAGTTCAACGCAATCTTTGGTCAAATTGAAGTATGAAATCTAGGATTAAAAGCTGGTTCGAGTGTTCGGGAGAGGCAAAGCGACCAAGGAAAGTTTCAGCTTACTTAGATGTAAAGACTAGGTCACAATGCTCGTATATGTAGAGAAAACATACAATCTTGAAGATCTCTACGAGTTAAATTTGTACTCTTTAATATATGAACTGTTTGGTTTAGAAGAGTTCGCACTGACATTGGTAAAGTTCATTCTATTGTGGTGGAGTTTATACTATTGTTGGTAGAGGTTGTATTGATGTTGGTAGAGTTCATAATGTTGTTAGTAGAATTGATACTGATTATGGTGGAGTTGATACTGATGTTAAATTAAGAACAGAATGATGTTGGTAGATTAGAGGTTTAATTAACAAAAAGTGTTCATAGTAATACTATCGAAAGACCAAAACCAAAAAATTAATATTGGTCCTTCAAGAGTGTAAAAGATTTATGCCATAAGAACATGGTAACTTAACCAAAAGAAATTCTACCAGCCTAAGAACCTAAAACGAGGAGTGATTCTACCATTCTAGGAGTAAGTCTTGGGAGGCTGACACGAGGAGTGCCTTATCACAAAAATGCTGCAGACATGGATCAGTTTATACAATAGTCTCCTCCACCGAAAGTTGTTCTCTAAAGTCAATGGTGTATTTGACGCGAGTGAAGGTAATGTAGTCATCTTGTAGTCCCTCAAAGTTGCAACCAATGGCTAGACACTCAATGAACTTCATACAGTACACGCCACAATCGCCTGATCGTTTATTACGCGGAATGCCCTTCATCACCCGTGATATTTTATAGGTAGATGCACTAACATGTTGACGCATCTCTGGCGGTGAAAATCGTTTTATCATCTTTGGAATCATCACGGCATAAGGCCTAAAAGAAATGAATAGAAGAAATCAATAGTTAGAACATAAGTTCAACGAATAATGAACTCTACCAAACCAACAACAAACTACACCAAACTATCAACCAACTTTACCAATCTAACTATCAACTCTACCGTGATGTACACGAACTATACAAAAATAACGACCAACTCTACCAAACTAATAACCAACTATACCAAACTAACAACCAACTCTACCAAACTAACAACCAACTCTACCAAACAATACCAGAACAATACCAAACTAATAACCAATACAAGAACTATACCAAACTAACAACCAACTCTACTAAACTACCAACCAACTCTATTAAACAATACAAGAACTATACCAAACTAACACCCAACTATACTAAGTTGTACACCAACTACATCAAACTATTACCCAACTCTACTAAACTAACAACCAACTCTACCAAGATATCCACGAGCTATACCAAACTAACAACAAACTATACCAACCAAACTCTACCAAACAAAGATTAACTTCACTTACTTGATGGACTGCTGAATTGATATAGACGAGACAATACTTGGGTCATGATCGTATACTCGAACCTTTCTTTGTATAAAATCAACCTCTACAGCCACCCAATGGTTGTTGTTAATATTGTGAGGAATGTAAATCGTATCTACGTCTCGCATCCATCGTTTGTTGGTGGCACAGAACATGGGCATAATGCCATTAAAGAGGTCTTTAAAGCCATTTGTCCAGACGAAAGTCGACTCCTTTCCCATATAATCTCTCCAGCATTGGTTACACCAACATCCACAAAATAGTGGATCAAGGAAAGCTAGCCGACTACTCCTAAAAGAACTGGGGGTTTGCAAAGACCTTTTTCGGAAAAGATTCATGCCGGCTAACATATGCTCTAAAACAAAAAACAGAATTTAATGAAAGTGGTTGAACTCTACTAAACGTGGATTGAACTACACTAAACTACAAGTAAATTATACCAAACTACACCATAAAAGCGAACTATACAAAACTATAGCAAAAAAGCGAACAATTAACATTACCAAACTACAAGTGAACTATACCAAACTACAAGTGAACTACACCATAAAGCGAATTAACTATACTAAACTACAAGTCAACTATACCAAACTACAAGGAACTATACCAAACTACAAGAGAACTATACCAAACTTGAGCTTACCAAATCATGAAGCCACCCATATTGATCGATAGGCCATTTCTCTTTTGGCGACACCAAGCGGAGATAGAAATTGGCTATTGGACTGGACGAATCATCGATAGTCAATTCCCTACAGAATTTGCAAATATCCCACAAAACATGAGAGAGAAAGGATTCTTATTGGACTGTGGAAATAACGCATGGAGATATTTCTTACAATTCATGCAACACATAGTCACGTAGCCGAAGCACTAAAATATTTGGAATCGGCCCAAAAGGATCATACACGACGGGAGAATGTACCATGTTATTCTTAATCCTCTTGACAATAGAACATCTAATGAAAGGGGATACCTGTAACATGGACAGTACAATTTATCAAATGGTTGGATACACATAAGCTAGAAATGTACTTTACTAAGTTGTTTACGAACTCGATCAAGTTGTTTATGAACTCAACCAATCAGTATACGAACTATGCAAACTCTACCAAGCTGTATACTAACTATGCAAAGTCGACTAAGCAGTATACGAACTATGCAAACTCGACTAAGCAGTATACGAACTCAACCAAGTTGTTTATGAACTCAACCAAGCAGTATACGAACTATGTGAACTCTACCAAGCCATAAATGAACTCTGCTGAGTTACCTAATTTGCAGCGAGTAGTTGTAAGCGAGCCTGCCTTGGTAACACGTCTTACATATATGGCATGGTCATACCTCCCTCCTCGTCGTTCCCTTCCTTACCCTTTGAGGGAGAATCAACGATATTTATGATGCCCAACTGTGACATTCCAGGCTTTCTTATCTTTGGCATAGATGAATCACCGTATAGGCTTCTCAACAGATTCTACATTGCTATCACCCGTCACCTCAGGGTTCCTAACAACACGTAATGATGCGCTAAGAGAGTCGAAAGTCTCTTGCGTCTGTAAAATCCATTTACTCTGTAAAAAAATCAGATTAATGTAACCTACACCAATCACTAATGTACTCTACTAATCATAATGTTAACTACACCATTCACTAAATAAACTCTACCAAAAACACAGATAACTCTACTATGAATAATGTTAACTATACCAATCACTAAGTCAACTATACCAAAACAAATGAATAACTCAACTAATTATCATGTTAACTATACCAATTAGTAAATCAATTCTACATAAACAAACGACTAACTCTACCAATCATCATGTTAACTATACCAATCACAAAGTCAACTCTACCAAACATATTTACCTGATCTGGGGGAATGGTGTATGTTGTGACTTGGGATGGCATAGTGTCATCAAGTACACAATCATCAGTTAGCCGAATCATGGTAGGCTGTAAATTTGAGCCTGATCTGATACTAGGTATTTTCTCTGAGTCAAAGTCTACCAAACGATACTGCAAATAATACACAACAATTGGTAGATGTGGTCGAGTTCATATATACGATTTGGTAGAGTTGTATTAACATTTGGTATAGTTTGTATATATGATTTGGTAGAGTTGTATTAACGTTAATATGATTTGGTAGAGCCTATCAAACGATACACATAACTCGACCAAACGATACACATAACACGAGCAAACCATATAAGAAATCTCTACCAAAGTTTATCACACACTACTTTTACAATTGTAAATGAATGTATACATGGACAACATAATACATAGTAAGTCTCAATCAAATAGAGCCTTACGTACCGAGTTTAGTTCCAAATTTATAGGAGTCGTGTCGTCTTTTTCATTCATGACCGGTTCAGGAGTCTTACATGGCAAACATGACTCAACACTGCCTTCATCTTTAGTGTTCTTCTCCTCTCCATTGTGTAATTTAACATTCAGGTCAGGTCTATGAGTCCATGTTGGTGAACATGTTTGACTTCCATTGTCACCCTTGTTGTGCTCCAAGGACTCTATAACAGGCTGCGCCCTCATCTTCTCCAGCTTAACAAGCTTATCAAGTAACATTGTTTGATCTAAACTGTTACGCTCCAACCGTTCAATCTGCTCAGTGATCATAGACATGTCTGCTCTGCTCTCCTCTATGCGACATAAATGCTGACTGAACACATTTTAGTCTGCTCTTATCTCATGGATAGCATTTGTCAACCCTTTGAGAGTTTCAATCAAGGAACTCGACTCCTTTTGTTTCATGGACTCTTCCTTTTGTTTCTGTTGTTTGAGCCTTACCAATTCAATCAAGGTTGTCCCATCATCCATCTCCGGGTCAGTGTTTTCCACATCACGTGGACTCTTTTCCTTCTGTTTCATCTTCCTTTTCTTCTTCTCAGCCTTCTTTATATGAGAAGTATGTTTGGACTGCTTTGTTCTTGTCCCCTCATCATCAATATTTGCCTTCCTCTTTGCCTTTTTATTGACAGCTCGCGGGTTGTCCCAGAAGGACTCATCTAGAGTGTCATTGAGTATGTCTCCAATCATGTTGTCCACTCTCAGATCTTCCACTTCGTCGGCCCAAACAGGGAAGATATCATTGGGAGGCCTTGGCCGTAAATGCCTGATACGTACCTGAAAGTAAAGAAGAAATAAAGGTCAGCACATCTATACAAATACAAAAGATCAACTATATTAAACAAGATGAACTCTACTAAACTCTTTGTCAACTCTACCGACTGGAAGTTCAACTCTACTAAACTGACTGTGAACTCTACCTAAGGGTTATCATCTTAACCAAGAATACAACCAACTATACCAAACAATAACAGAACTCGACCAAAGTGCAAGTTGAACTCTACTAACCACTTTTTCAACTCTACTAAACTGACTGTGAACTCTACCTAAGGGTTATCAACTCAACCAAGGATACAATCAACTTTACCAAAGAATAACCAAACTCGACCAAAGTGTAAGTTGAACTCTACTAAACTATCTTTCAACTCTACTAAACTGACTGTGAACTCTACCTAAGGGTTATCAACCAAGGATACAATCAACTTTACGAACGAATAACCAAAGATACAATCAATCAACTATACAAAAGAATAGTTGAACTCTACCAAAGTGCAAGTTGAACTCTACTAAAGAATAACCAAACTCGACCAAGTTTGCAATTTACCTTTCCCTCCCCCGTCTTTTCCTTGTCCAACTTGACAATGTCTTCTGGTTCCTTTGTTTGTTTCTTGATTGGTCTCCACCGAAGAATGGGAACATTGACACCTTCGCTTCTCTCAGCAAAAAGTTCTGCTAATATGGGGATAGACTCAAATGCCCAAATGAGAAGCGAGTGCACAAACCCATGAATAGTGTAGGACTTGTTTTTATAGGATTCAGATCTGATTGATCTCATCAATTCGTTAAACGCTACTCTACCCCAAGGATATCACTCAAACTTCTCTAGATCAGTGACCAACTTAGCTGAACTTGATGGAATCCTACTATTAGAGTGACCACCGTATATACCAACATGCAAAACAACTAGCAACCCAATCATTTTTCTCTTCTCGAAAGACCATCTTTTGCATTTTTCGAGAACCTTTTTCAAGTCTACCCATGAAGAACCTACACCAACAGATAAACCCATATCCTTCCACAGATCTCCATGGGCAACGTCATCCACATTCGAAGATTCATCCACTAATTTGCAATTTAGCTGTGTCATTTCCTCAAACTCGTGCAGAGAAAATCTCATTGGCCGACAACCAAACAAGACCCATAACTCATACATCATATCAAGCTGATGTGCCAATAGATATTGTACATGTCTACCTGTAAATCTGTAGTTCGAATCAGCAAGCTTCAAAAAAACTCCCACGCATGAGTTCTACTGTATGTCGAGGTAAGCATCTTCACCAATACCCTTGACCATATTGCTAATATTATTCAGATTGCAATAGTGGGTTATGCTCCGGTTCTTAACTACTACAAGACCATCTTTAAAAAGCTTCTGCAGGTACTCCTTCGCTGCAGCCATACATGTTGCGTACAAACAAAACACAGTCAAAACTCTATCAAACATGTAAACAAATACAAACTCTACCAAACAAAACCTAACTAAACCAAACAAAAACCAAACTATACCAAACAAAACCTAACTCCACCAAATTGAAACCTAACTCTACCAAAATAAAACCTAACTCTACCAAACTGAAACCTAACTTTACCAAACTGAAACCTAACTCCATTAAACTATACCAAACGAAAACCTAACTCTACTAAACAAAAGCCTAACTATACCAAACTTGATATAAACTCGACTGTTACTACAAAATATAAGACTAACCACACCACACATTAAACGAACTCTACGAAACTAGAACCTTACTTGACCAAATTAACTTTACCAAACAAAAAACAAACTCCACCAAACAAAAAAAGTAACTAGACCAACGTCAATACCTAACTCTACCAAATATAAGCCTAACTAGACCATACTTGATATAAACTCGACCATTAATACCAAAAATGCAAGACTAATTATTCCATCCTCTAAACAAACTCTACTACACTAGAATCTTACTTTAACAAGAAACTAACTCAACCAAACAAAACTTAACTACACCATACAAAATCTTAACTCTACCAAACAAAAATCCTAACTCGACCAAACTAAAACCTAACTCTACCATACTTGATCTGAACTCTCCTAGTAATACCTAAAATACTAGACTAACTATACCATACTCAAAACAAACTCTAATACACTTGAAAGTAACTTTACCATAGAAAACTAACTTTACCAAACTAACTTTACCAACGTAAAACCTAACTACACCACAATAACCTTACGAATTTTTACTAAACACGACTAACTATACCACAATAACCTAACTACACTAAACTATAACTTTACTAAACATGATTAACTATACCACAATAAAAACAAACTCTACTACAGAAACATAAACAATGTTGGAAACTCTATCATGCAAACCCGCAAACCCGCAAATCCGTGAAACTAGAAACCAACACTACATTTGAAATCGATAGAAACCTAAATCTACAATTTGACATGAACGAAATCGAGAATGCATAACAACGCAACCAGAAGCAACCCACAACCTAGACAAAACCAAGAGAAATCGCCAAACACAAGACTTAGAACTAAATGAAACGAAATCAAAACTAAACCCTAAACGAAAACGAAAACGAGAACGAGAGAGGAAGAGAGAAGAACTTACCACCACAGAAACCTACAAGACGGAGAACGAGAGAAACACAGAGAAGAAATCGAAGAAGAGAGAAGAGATCGAAGAACGAGAGAAGAAGAAAGAAAAAAAAGAGAAGAGAAACTGTAACGAAAGAGAAAAGAAGAGAAGAGAAAAAAAAAGGTTGTCAGTTTTTTTTTTGGGTTAATAAGGGTGAAATCGTAATTGCACCATTTCTTTGTGTTTTTTTTGAAATTATTTAAATAATTTAGGTATAAATTTTTAGCAGTTGAGTAATATTTTCTTTCTTAATTTTCAATCTTTTTAGTTTAACAGAAGTTTTAATTGCAATTATTTGGTTGTACACATCAATTTATGTAATTTTAATAAATTCTTATTCGTTTTATGTAATTTGAATGTGTTATCAGCGTTGATTATAAATATCGCATAATAATATGGTGACATGATGAATGCAACACCAAAATTCTATGAGAATTTACGAGACTTTGTAAGGTTTATAAGTGGATACACATTAAAAAGGAAAAGAACATGTGGTTTCTATTTATTCTGGTTAAAGCAATATTTTCCAATGATGGAAAAAAAATTTATATTCAAATTAAAATGAAATGACAGGCCAAATCTTTAAATTTAAAATATTTCAAAAATTCACCAAGCTGTACCTGGTTTTTGTTGTTGTTTCAATTAACAAATAGTTGTATTTTCTCGAATTTTCAATCTTATTAGTTTTGCGGAAGTCTTAATTGCGATTATTTAGTTGTAAACATCAATTTATATAGTTTTAGAATATTATTAATCATTATATATAATTTGAATGCGGTATCAAAGTTGATTATAAATATCGTATAATGATATGGTAGCATGATGAAGGCAACACTAAAAATTTATGAGAATTTACAAGACTTTGTAAGGTTAGTGAGTGGGTATACATTAAAAAGAAAAATACCGCGTGGTTTCTTTTATTCTTGTTAAATCATTATTTTCCAATTAAGAGGAAAAGACTAGTCAAATGTTTAAATTCAATGTATTTTTAAAATCTCTCAAGTTGTACCTGATTTTTTTGTTGTCCCAATTACCAATTAGTTGAGTTTTCCTGCTTTTTCAATTTTTTTAGTTTTACGATGCATCAATATCCAAACTTACGTTAATAAAACCTCAAATTTTGGTAAATTCTAACTATATGCAATGATTAGTCATATTATGCATATCCGAATATTAACGTACAAATTCTTGTAAATTGCTTGCATTGTTCATGTTACCATAACATTATATGAAATCTATATTTAACATTGATATAGGCAATATAATTATAAGAACCGTGTAAACATATACTCCTACTACCTACATAAATTGAATTTTCCAACCAAATACTCTAGAGATAATAAATTCACTGTGAGATACGATATGAGAAAATTAATGAAGAGAAATGATGAGTTCATGAGAAACGATACGTTCCTTTATCTTTTTTTATTATTAAAAATAATCAATTAGTCAACTCAATATAGGTGTGATACTAATTTAATTGTAAGTATTTGCCCTAATTTATGACGTGATGGCTATATTTAGTATTATGATGTGAATATTTCTATTTCTCGAGCCTACAAATAAACGGCATCGTTTCATCATTACAAATTTAACATCTGAGGTAAAGTCTCTTTTCATTTGTCCCATTTATCAAGGAATACGTTTTATCTTTTCTTTTTTTTTTCATCTGAATCTAAAATATACGAAGATTAGAAATTACAACATAAAAGACTAACAGTAAATCGCAAAGAGAACAATAGATGCAATCAATCCTACAATACAAAAAGGATGATTTGAAGCTATCATATTGATAAAACCAAACCCAAAGAATCAAAACATGAATATCACCTAAAGAGTTCCCGAACGACATTCGAACAACGAGATTCCTAACAAAGACAATAACTTGAATCATTTAGAATGACTTCCTCCGTACAAAAACAGTCTCACACCTTATATTGTCGAAGCTGATATAGACCACCTGAGCTAGGTAACAAGACCAAACTCCAAATCGGAAGACCACAAACATAACCACTCAATCCGACGAGATCAAAAACAGATATAGCCAAGAAAATAAGGGAATGATATCCGAACACCTAAAGCTCCATCAAATCCTAGACAAGATAATCTAAGGCAGATGAGAAACGAAAGCAGACAAATACTTAATCATGAGAGGATTAAGTAAATTCTGAAGCTAAAGCTAACCCATAACTGGAACTAGGCTACACAAACCAATAATAATCCACATAGCTAACATGATTCTGAGTAGGCTCAAACCGAGATTAAGCCATAACCGAATCTGAACTTAAAACTCTAATTTAACCTTAACCCAAAACAAATTCATAACCAACACAATAAAGAGCTTGACAGCAAAGAGAAAGGAGGAGTGGAGAGTTACGCTCATCCAAACAAAGAGGCCCCACCACCACAGAATTGACGCCAGCCAGACGCAAGAGACAATGAAGACTAAGGTCAAAGGCGAACACTTCTTCTCCAGTGGTGAAACTCCAACTCACACCCAACACTAGTGCAACAAAGCCACAATTTGACCGGAAACAAAAGTTCTACAAACAGAACAATGACGGAGCGGGTCGGTGACAGTGTTGATGGAACCACCGACCCGACGAGAAGCACCGGAAGCTTAAGCACAAATCTGAGATCTACTTTCTCTCGTCTACAGTGAATTAAGAGAAAGAAAGATGTTTTGAGCCTTTTTCCTTCCGAATATGTTTTTTCCTATGCCCAAATCTTTTATTTATAATCATATATGGTATCATCTCTCACTCGGAAATAACCCATAACTTTCATCTTTCTAACTTCTTTCTTTCTATCAACTCTCAAAATTCTCTGTCTCTCTCAACTTTCATAACTTCTCTTCTTTCACTGGATCACTCTTAATCAATCAAAATGAATATAGCTGGTTAATTTACGATGTTATTCCCTGTTTCGTTGACCATTGTGATGAATGTGCTATAGTTCATCTCGCTTCTTTTGATGGTAACGATCGACTAGCTATAAAGTCTGTGCCGATATCAAGGTGTAAAGATTTTCAAAAGAAGGAGGCCATATTAGGTCAGCTTCAATCTCCATATATCATCCGCTGCTACGGTCACGAGATCACCCATGATAATGGCCAAATCTTATACAAAACATCCCTAAATACTATTCCAGTCATTTTCTGTGGTGGAAGATCATCAGAACTGGACTGCCATAATAGAAGTTTAAAGATATGTCACAAGATATTCTCCAAGATCTTGCGTACCAACATTCTTGCCAAATAGTATACTGTAATGTGCATCCATCCAATATTTTGCTAGCAACTGTGGATTATGATATGTATGGTTTTAGCACATTTTAGGAGTCTTATTTAGCCATTTTTGCATACATATTCTCATCATTTTAGAGTCCAAATAGCTTCATTCATTTGCATTAGCACACACATTGCATTCGAAGAGATTTCAGGTACTCTAGGCACAAAAATGGGGCGTTCAGGACAAGTGGAAATTAAGGGATACGAGGAGTAGCACTTAGAGTCGAGCCTGTTTATACATGAGTTAGACTCGAGCATATTTAGATATGAGCTAGATTCAAACCTAATTAGACACAAGCTTGGGTCGAGCCTTATCACACTTGAGAATTGTTCAAGCCTCATATTTGGTAGATTCTCTTTTTGGGCTGCCAACTTTCACTCTATGAGCCTTTTTTCAACGATGGACCATACTGAGGCTAGTTTCCACTACACTCTGGGCTACTGCTAATAGGCCGGATCGATTTAGGGGTAGCATAATATTTGTTTTTGTTGCCAAAAACAAAGATTGAAGTTTTTATTACTCTGCGTGCAAGCAGATTTTTTTAGCATTTGTAATCTCAGAACAAAACTTTGAGTTTTCAAGTTATTTTATGCAATTTAGTTTATGGAGTTGATTTCATTTCTTGTTCGAGTTCATTGTTAATGTTATATGATACTGATTTGATGCATGCTATTAAATCCAGGAGTTCTGAGTAGACACCTAAGGCTCTTGAGGATGAGTTAGGTTGGCGTGGATCTTAGGTTTTCTAGGTTGCTTGAGGTTAGGAATGCTTAGATCTCGTTTAATTTGGTGCTATTAACACTAGTTTCATTCGGATCAACTGAAGCTCGTTCTGAGACGTTCTAGCAACCGATAGGTGTTTGGTAGAACGTCTGATTGAACCACTTCAGAGATTCACATGCTTAGCTCGAGGGATCGAATGTCTGAGGTCTGAATCAGCTCTAAGCGAGTTGATCGCTCATGCCAGTTAGGTTACCAAAGGCATAGGGCGATAGGGTCTGTTAATAGCTTGATCAAGTTTGTTTACCACGAGAATGGATTCATTGCTTTGTGCTTTTCCTGTCTAGAGATTAGCTCTATTGAGTGTTGTCAAGCGCCTAGTTGATCTAAGATCACGCTGATCTATGATACTCACTCCTCATGAACCACCCTGCGCTTGATTTATTTTTGTTACGTGTTGCTATTTACTATTTTGCTTTGTTTTCACTCTGTTTACTATTCTTTGGTTTATTTACTTATAAGTTCAACTTAATTGATGCTCAAATATAATTTAGGTTGTTAGACAAAATTTACTCTGATTGGCTTGGATTATAGTAGTTAACTGCATCCTTATTGATAACTACACTCCTAGTTGGTTTGACACCTTTTGTGCTACTTCGACACGTTAGTACAATAGGATTTGAGAATACAGTAAAATCCTGTTATCAAATTGGTGTTGTTGCCAAATGGGTTTCTGCTAGTTAAATTTAGGATTGTTAACTTTCTAAGCTCAAGTTCTTTTTGTTTCTTGTTACTTACTCACCTGTGATACTGTCTCTGTTGTTCTATTTCTGGTGATTTCCACATTCAGTGAGTCAGCTAGATCCTACTGCTCAAGTTGTGTTCACGCATTGTATGCAAACACGTTCACAGGAGAGCCATAACCTTCTCCAACCTCTTGACAATATTGACCAGCTTCCACGCGAGTTGATAGCAGAGAAACACCAACTCCAAAGTGTACCAGAAGATCTAGCTGACATGGATCCCCAACAAACTCGAACACAAACCAACTTCCTGCAAACACAGACCAAATTCTTGTGGATGGACCTTCACAGAGGAGGGCACGAATAATCGGAGCTGGAGATGCACCAAGCAGTCATACCCAGAAACATGGGATCGTGCCTTTGGTTATCCCGAACATCAACTTCGAGATCAAGAGCAGTCTTATATCCATGATCCAAAATAGGCAGTTTCATGGACTACCCTCTGAAAACCCTCTTGATCACTTGAACGAGTTCAAGCGCATTTATGGACTACAAAGGCTCAATAGAGTCAGTGAGGATGCATTTATACTGAAGTTGTTTCCATTTTCTGTAGGAGACAAAGCCCGCATTTGGGAGAAGCATTTATCGCAAGGATTTATCACTTCTTAGAATGACTGCAAGACTGCTTTTCTTGCAAGTTCTTCTCGAACTCTCCAACAACAAAGCTAAGGAGTGCTATCTCAAGCTTTCCACAGCAGAACTCTGAAACCTTTTCTGGAGCCTGGGAGTGATACAAGACTTATCAATCATAGTGCCCCCATCATGGTTACCCCACAGAAACTCTGCTTAGCAACCTCTACAAAGGTGTTCACCCTAACATCCGAAGACTCTTAGACACAGCCACAATGGTAATTTCCTCAACAAGGACGTGGATGAAGGTTGGGAGTTATTGGAGAATATGACACAAGTAGATGGGCGTACAATGAGGATTACGATAGAACCTTGCATGGTACAGTAGATACAAATATAGTCAGTAGGAAGGAGCTCAAGTCCCTGAACAAGAAAATTGACAAGTTGTTGCTGGTACAACAAAAACATGTTCACTTCATGACTGGGAATGAACAAATTCTAGACGAGGAGGATGATCAGGTTGAAGAGATTAGTTATTTGCAGAATCAAGGAGGGGGTTACAAGCAGTACAACAACTACAAGAAACACCCAAACCTCTCATACGAGAGTAACAAAGTAGCATATCCCCAAGACCAGGTCTACCCACCCAAACCCCATAATGTTCAATCCAAAGCTTTTGTCCCTAAGCAGCAATATCACCAGAGTTTCCAGCTAGCTCCAACCGTGCCTCTTGGCTATGAAGCGCAAGCTCTAACAACTGCTACACAACCACCTGAGGTTTTAACTTTGCTCCAAGAGATACTTAAATGACAAAAAACATCTGCTACTGAAGTAACACATAAGTTTGCAGAGGTACACTCCAAGATTGACTCCTCTCACAACAATCTCAACTGCAAGTTAGAGATACTGAATGCAAGGCTCAAGTATGTAGAGAGCCAGCAAGCCTCATCTTCTACTGTAAAGACAACTAGACAACTTCCAGGGAAAGCATTCCCCAATCCAAAGGAGTATCACGCCAATGCTATCACTCTAAGAAGTGGACGTTAGTTGCTGATTTGAGCAGAGAATTCTAAGGATATTGAGGACAGTAAGGTTGAGGAGGGAGAGGATTCTCTCATCAAGGATCAGGCCAAAAATTCTACCACAAAGGTTCCATCCGAACCAAAAACTCGATCTGGAACTGATCTTAAGCCACTACCTGCTGAAAACTCACACCTGAAGCTAAACTCGACACACCAGACCAAGTTGAAACTAATTCCAAGGCTTCAGATGCTCACCCACCTTCAGCTGTTCAGAAGAAAAATAAGCCTTTTGTTCCACCACCTTACAAACCCCAATTGCCTTTCCCTCAAAGGTTCAAGAATGGTTTGACTGAGAAATATAAAGCCCTTTTGACAAGCAAATGAAGGATATTGAGGTGATGATTCTCATTACCAACAATTTCTGAAAGAAATGGTTAAGGAGAGGACTCAAGAAGCCGAGGGAATGGTAGTATTGACCCATGAAATTAGTGTTATAATCCAGAGGAAGGTTGTGCCAGAAAAACTTGGTGATCCTAGAACTTTCACAATCCCTTGCTCGCTTCGACTCCTATCACTTAGCAACTATCTCTATGAACTTGGTGCTTCAATCAGTCTCATGCCTCTTTCAGTTTCAAAAAGGTTAGGTTTTGTCGACTACAAACCTTGCAAGATCTCGTTAGTTCTACCAGATAGGTCAGTGAGAATACCTCATGGTATTTTAGAAGATCTTCCTATGAAGGTTGGAAGAGTTGAAATACCAATAGACTTTGTTGTTCTGAAGATGGAAGAAAAGCCTAAAGATCCTCTGCTATTTGGAAGACCTTTCTTGGCCACAACATGTGCATTAATTGATGTTAGGAATGGGGTAATCAAGCTGAATCTTGGTACGGATCTTAAAATAAAGTTCAATATCAATGAAGCGATTAACAAACTAACAATTGAGGGTCAGGTGTTCTCACTTCAAGAAATGGACGCTTTAGCTGATGAGCTGTTAGAGGAGTTAGCAGTAGAAGATTAACTATAAGTTGCTTTGACTAAGCCAGCGGATGAGGGGTACTTGAGTATGGAACCTGAGTGCTATAGGAATCTAGTGGATTCTCACAGACCAGTTAGAAGTTCAGTGGTGATTGAAAAATTGGATGAAACATATTCTGTGGGTAAAGTAATAAGCCTACACTCGACTGTATCTCTGCCAGACTTGATCCCGAGGCTCGAGTTGCAAGCACTCAAATGCACTACCCCTTTGGTCACTGATGACTGGTATGAGCTCAAGGCACCCAAGGTGGAAATGAAACCACTTCCTGCAGGGCTAAGGTACGCTTTTCTGGCCACTAACTCTACTTATCCAGTAATTGTCAATGATGCTTCGAGTGATGATGAATTGAACATGCTATTGGCTGAGCTTACACGATTTAGGAAAGCAATAGGATACACTCTTAATGATATTAGAGGCATATCCCCTAGTTTTTGCACACATAGGATATACTTGGAGGATGAATCTCACTCTAGCACAGAGCCCTAGAGGAGATTGAACCCTAGTCTTAAGGAAGTAGTGAAAAAGGAAATACTTAAGTTGCTAGACACTGATGTTATTTATCCGATCTCTGATAGCAAATGGGTTTCACCTGTGCATTGTGTTGATAAGGAGGGAGGGATCACTGTGGTTAAAAATTATAAAGATGAGTTGATACCTACTAGAAATATAACGGGGCATAGGATGTGCATTGATTATAGGAGACTCAACTCTTCCACTAGGAAAGATCATTTTCCTTTACCCTTTATTGACCAGATGGTAGAAAGGTTGCCCAACAAAAGGTATTACTGCTTCCATGACGGATATAGCGGATTCTTTCATATCCCAATACATTTGGGATGATCAGGAAAAGACTACCTTTACTTGCTCTTATGGCACATTGCATATGGACAAATGCCCTTTGGTTTGTGTAATGCTCCTCCTACTTTCCAATGCTGCATGACATCTATTTTTCAGATTTAATTGAGGAGATGGTAGAGGTATTCATGAATGATTTCTCTGTCTATGACTCTTCCTACTCCTCTTGTTTGTCAAATATCTGCAGGGTCCTCAGTAGGTGTGTAGAGACGAACATGGTGCTAAACTGGGACAGTGCCATTTCATGGTTCAAGAAGGGATAGTGTTGGGACACAAGATTTCAGAAAGGGGTATTGAGGATCAGGCAAAGATTGAAGTCATGGTTCAGCTGTACCCTCCCAAGACAGTGAAGGATATTTGAAGTTTTCTGGGTCACGCTAGGTTCTACAACAGGTTTATCAAGGATTTCTCACAAATAGCAAGACCAGTGAAACACCTACTGTGCAAAGAGGTCGAGTTCAATTTTGACTCTAAATGTTTTGAGGTGTTTCAAAAGATCAAAGAAGAGTTTAGTGTCTGCTCCAATAGTCCAAACTCTTGACTGGACTCTTCCATTTGAGATCACGTGTGATGCTAGTGACTTCGCTGTAGGAGCACTTTTGGGTCAGAGGAAGGATAAGAAGCTGAATGTGATCTATTACACTAGCCGAAGGATAGACGACGCACAAGTCAAGTATGCAACCATGAAATAGGAACTTCTTGCCGTAGTCTTTGCATTTGAAAAATTCAGATCGTACTTGGTTGGATCCAAGGTGACTGTCCATACTCATCACGTAGCATTGAAGTACCTGATGAAGAAAAAGGATGCTAAACCCAGATTACTGAGATGGATACTACTGTTGCAAGAATGTGACATGGAAGTAGTGGACAAACCTGGAGTGGAGAATGGAGTAGCGGATCACCTGTCACAGATGATGATAGAGGACTCGACCCTTATCAGTGACTCAATGCCAGAGGAGCAGCTCATGGCTCTTAGCGCAAAGGAAAATCGTTCTCAAATCAGCAAGAAGCTCGCTGGATCCGCTCTGCCTTGGTATGCAGATTTGGTCAACTACCTGGTTATTGGTGAAGTGCCTAAGTGTATGGACTCTTATCAGAGGAAGAAATTTTTCAGGGACGTGAATCACTACTTCTGGAATGAGCCATATTTGTACAAGAAAGGATCAGATGGTTTATTCAGGAGGTGTATAGCATAGGAAGAGGATCATGGTGTTATGGAGCATTGTCATGGGTCAGCTTATGGTGGTCATTTTCCCACATTCGAGATAGTTCAAAAGATTTTACAGTAAGGTTTATGGTGGCCAACTGTGTTCAAGGATACTCAAGCTGAAAATATTTTTTTCAACGATGGACCAGACTGAGGCTAATTTCCACTACACGTTGGACTACTACTAATGGGCCGGATCAATTTAGGGGTAGGAAAAATATTTTTTTCTGTTGCCAAAAACAAGGATCGAAGTTTTTACTACTTTTCGTGCAAGTATATGTTTTTTAGTGTTTGTAATCTCAGAACAAAATCTTGAGTTTTCGAGTTATTTTATGCAATTTAGTTTTACGTTTAGCGTTGATTTCAATTCTTGTTTGAGTTCATTGTTAATGTTATCTGATATTGATTTCATGCGTGCTGTTAAATCCATGAGTTCTGAGTAGTCACCTAGGGCTCTTGAGGATGAGTTAGGTTGGCGTGGATCTTAGGTTTTC
>OVBA01005563.1:0-19573 GCA_900406435.1 Lepidium aucheri
CCTCCCATTGACAACCCTTAGTCGGCTTGAATCACAACCAATGTGGTCGGAAAAGCCATAGGACTAAGGTTGCTTTTAGCTTGTAATAGCAATGTGCTAACAGCCTGCTCAAGTTTCTTAGCTTTAGCTCGAGTAATAGGACCATCTGGCAGCTCTANAAGTCCTCCTCTTGTGCTGGTTCATGCTGCTGCTCCATTATCATATCATCTACCTCTAGTCATAGGACTATTTGGTTCTATTGGCTTGATGCCCTCATCACCAACTCTTAGGTTCTTTCACAATCTATGAATATCTTGATTTCTTTGTCTCATTCTATATATCTCGCCCCAGTTTCTTTCTCTGTCTCTCTCACTCGTCTCTGAATTTTTTGATATCTTTGTTTCGATATGCACATCATGTAATCTAAGGATCTGAATCCTTCGTCTCAGTATTGATCTAAATACTTAGTCTATTCCTCTTTGATAGTTTATTTTAGCTGCGTCTTCGATCACTGGCTCGATATCTACTCTCCTCAAATTTAAGGCTTCTATTTTTTTGATCTCTATGTCGATCTCTGTTTAGAAGAAGAACTCGTGGTGATACTGCTTAAAAGATATTCAATTTTTTATTTTGTTTTCAATCTTAGGTTTTTGATTTTAATTTTAGATTTCAAGAGTAATGTGTTGATTTTTTCTCTTGCACATGAAGAGCTCGGTAAAATTTCAACACAAGGTATTCAATTTTAATTACTTGAAATTAGATAGTAGGATTCTAGTAAATCGTGGACCTTGGTATGCATCATAATTAGTTAAAATTTAATGCATAATTTGATACTTTTTGTCACTTAAAAGTTACATTCATTAATTTCTGTATAAGTTTTTTTTTGTTTTTTTTTTCGAATTCTAGATAGATCAAATCGGATATTTTTCCATTTTGAATCTTTTCAGGTGAATTGGAGTATACCTTGGACCTTCAGAGACTTTGGGATGATACATACAATCAGGCATATGGATTTTCATCAAGAAACAAAGGAGAAAAACCTTTTTGAGGATATAGTCGACCTCTGCCCTATGGTGGAAGGCAGACCTCACACCAAACGAGTACCATTTTCCCAAGAATGTGAGACGTCTACTTCGTGGTCGACTTCATGTACTCGACTCCAGACCATTGGACACCTATCCTACTGGAACACAAAGCCTCTACCTGCGACCTAACAGAGGAACCTCGACCTTTGCCCATTCTGCAAAGCTGTCTGGACGTCTAGGATGTCAACCTCCATGTCGACCCTATGACCTTGAGCTTCAGGTTGTTAGGTTTGAAATTCTCTAGATCCCACGTAGTCGATCAACAACTTAACGCCCATAGCCTGACTCTGATCTGTTCAGAACCTTCAGGGCGCATGTGGTTGTGACCTTACGGTCGATAATTGGAGCCTCACTAGCCATTCACGACAGACCATGATTTTTGGAATCCATCAGATATTGACCTAGACCTCCAATATGTGTGCTTTTTAACTAATTTTAAACAATAATTCATTACCATTTCTGCACGAGTCCATCACTTGTACGCACCATTTAGAGTCATTTATGATCATCTTTTCATACTTAGTGCTTTTGTAAGAGAAATGCATAGATTTTTGCAATAGCATTGCATACATTTTTGCATTTGGAGTTGCTATTAGGTATATTTGGATGCTTTGGAGACTATTCTGGACCAGAGGTTGAAGTATTTAGCGGAACTTGGCAAAATGATGCATTATGGAGTTGAATGGAAGCAAAGATTGCGCACATGAATTCAACTCGGTCTCATCACTTGATCGCCAAGGCCAAATTGAACTCCGACTCTTTCATCTTTCTCCAGCTCGGCCCTGATGCTCGACCACAATTGTCGAGTTGATCTTCTGATGTCTAGTTTAACAAGCCTAACGTGCCAACTCGGCCACCAAGGTCAAGTTATAGACTGGATTGCTCATTTTATCCAACTCGATGTCCCAAATAAATGCAGATGGTCGAGCTGGGCATCCAAAAGATTCAACCTTCACCAAAATATCGAGCTCGAGGACCCAACTCAATGTACATGGTCGAGCTGGGTATCAAAAGAGCTATTTTTATGCATCAAGTCCAAACTCGACCACATAGCTCAATGTAGGGCTCGAGTTGTTCACCATTTTACCAACTTGATATTGTAGCTCAACCACCATGTTTGAGTTGAACTTCTGGAAGCTCATTTTCCTTAGCTTGCAACCAATTCGATGTGCAGGATCGAGATGGATACCTCCAAAGACATTTGTTAACTTCTTCTATTTGATATCTTAGGGTTAGGTTAATGAGGATATAAATACCCCTATTATGTAATCAGAACCCTATCTATGAACGTTTTTGCCTCTTTTGTTTTTGGAGAAAAACTAGAAACACTCTCTATCTTTGAATTGAGATCTTTGATTTAATGTTTAGTATTTGACTTTGATTTCTTGCTCATTCTTCTCCTCTCTTTCTGATCTTTGAAATTATGTTGTTTATTTCATTTTCTTGGTTTATGCATTTTTTTTTGTTCGAGGTCCCAACTCGATGTACATGGTCTTGCATAACCACTTTATAAGGATATATGCAATCCACCTGAATTAGATACTCGGCCTAATATTAGTCTTGCAACCCAATGGAGTTGTTGAAGGAGTTATCGAGTTCAGAGTGAAAAGCAACAAGCATTCCTAACCATTTGCCATTGTTAAGAAACTTTTATTCCACGGAAACCCTAAGTGAGAATGGTTGGAACCTTTCAACATTAAAGGGGTTATGCCTTGTGGAACCATCAATTTGGTTAGCAAGGAAGGAAATGATCATCCAGTGAATGTGCAGAAAGTTATGGTCTACATGGTTGGTGAAACTATTTCAGAGGGGACCTCATATCCTCTCTTTGAACAACCACAAGTCCAATGGGTGTGAGAAGTCAAGTGTAGTGAATTAAAACAAGCTCAGTTAGGGGAAGTCCCATGCTATCCTTGTATATATTTATTTAAATTTTCATTGTTTTTTTTAAGGTTAACATGTTGCATGAAGGGAGTGAGAGCATGAATTGAACAAGAACCAAATGATTTTCAATAGTGAATTTACAACTTGACCTCTCACCTCAAGAAATTTCAAGATTAGTAGTTCTCTTATGCTGCATGATATCTACATGTCTCTCAATCATTTAATAAATAAGCTAGATCTACAGCGAAGGAAAGGCTAGTTTTGTCTAGAAGATATTAGGGAATATTATCCATATCAAAATTTGGAATAGTGACTAACTATTATATATAAGATATGGGCTTCTCTATTCATTGTCAATTGGTTTTGAGTTGAAAGCCCATATTCTAATATAGTATCAAAGTCCATGATCAACGCTGTCCAACCCGATCCGACTAAGTTGGTCTAATTATAGACAACCCATGCTCAAAATCGGTGCCCTCGATCCGTCCCCGAACATATCGAGATTAATTGCCAAATAACCATCATCTTGACGGGGTGTAGTAGGGAATATTATCCTACATCATAATGAAAGAGATCCTAACTAGTATATATAAGATATGGGCCTCTCTACTCATTGCCAATTAGTTTTGAGTTAGAAGCCCATATTCTAATAGAAGATAGTGTTTTGTTTGGTGTTTAACGAGCCGAAGAAGTTCTATTTCCCTTTTGATATTGAGCTGTAGACGAGGAAGACTTTACATATATAAAGTTAACAACGAAAATAATGACAGAAAAACCAATTGGGGTGATGAATAGAACTGATAAGAAAATCAATTAGAATGAAAGTAGTTACATCTACTACCTATGGACGTTGTTGCTTTGGAGATGAGACAACTGACTATGTGTTGTTCACGTGTCCATATGCCATCTCCATTTAGAGATCCATCTTTAACACTTGAAGATAAACTTCATTTTATTTTTCAGATTTGGAATTGTGCGGAGGTAGATGTCTACTTCAGAATACCTACCTGTTTGAATCCTATGGCAGATTTGGAAAAGTAGAAATGCATTCTTATTTTACAAAGAACTGATCCTACCTACAATTGTTGTAAACCGAAGTACTACAAACAACAAGGAATGGATTTATTTTCATAAGGATTCTCCTCAATATGCATCTGCAAGATTGGTACAATATCCATCAAAGAATTGGTGCAAACCACAATAGGATTGGCTTAAATGTATCTCTGACGCATCACACCTTTCAAGTACTTCGCCTTCAGAATTAGGATGGATTATGTGTTATGATATGGCCCAACATGACCACTATAGAATGGGGAAATTCAAAGGAAGACACACTAGTGACGCGGTCGATGCAGCTGCTCTTTTATAGCCCATTCAAACCGTCTGGAATCTTGGTTATCGAAAGGTTCGAAGGTGATAATCTCACTCTATCAATATCTTCTATGTAATACACCTGTTTATACACTCACTTAGAGAGGTTCACATACATCTGATTGTAATTGGCAAATGTTAAGACATGCTCGAGTTTTTTCAGAAAAAGTTGTAAACACGGATGCTCAAGTTTAATAAAGTTGATATTGATGTCAAGAAAAAAAACAAAGAGAAGGAAGTTACAAATAAAAAAACAACAAAAAATCAAAACAAAAAACAAACCAAAGAGAAGGACATGTCATTTTAACGAACAAAAACATTAGAATTTTCTTCTCTTTCTTCTCCACTCGTGATTCACGATTTTCTTTGGAGCTTTTGAAACCCTAAGTGATACAATCAATCTAGACAATGGTAGCTGGCGGCTTCCAAAGCATCAACGTCATGGCAATCTTCTCTCCTTTAATCCATTACTTCATTAGTTAGAGATGTTGTCAGAGCTTTCGTTAGTGAGTTTGTGGTGTGTTGTCAGTCAAAGCGGTTGTGGGGGAGCTTTTCATCTCTGCCTTGCCACTACAACTGCATTGTGCTTGCCATTGGTCGTCTGCCTCGAGTTCATGGTCTTACCGCCTCCATCACTTTTGCAAAGTTCTTTATTTTGTTACTCTGTGAAGCTTCTCTTTGGCAGAGTTAATAGAGACATGGCCTTTCAGTGCAAGGTTCATTTCTTTGTGGCCCGCGGAGTGCTTGAATAATGTGTACTTGATGCTTTTGGTAGTAGATATGGCCTAGGTAAAGATAAGTCTTTTGTTCTTTAGTTGTTATTTTGGATTTGTCTCATGCCTTAATCTTTTGATCTACTTCATTCTATTTTGGTGGTTGGTGAAGCGGTTTCTTAATATATGTGCATTTTAACTAGTTTAAAAGGTCATTTATCATGCATTTTTCATTGATTCATCTAGCATTATAGTTATTTCATGGTCCTTTTAGAGTCATTGCAAAGTTAGGGAAATTTACATCAGCATTTCCTCACATCTTGCATTGGAATTGCTATAGGTACTGGAAAGAGCACATTTGGACCGTTTTGGACGAGTAGTTGATTGCTGGAACTGAACTTGAAGATGGAACACAACTTGGGAGCAGAATGGGACGGATTTGGCCTGAGCTCAAGCTGCATACTCGACCAAGAATGGTGGAGTACAACCCACTCGAGTACCACACTTGATCATCACACCTGAGTCAGCACCATACCATTGATTCTCTGTACACATGGCTTGGCCATTCGACCTGCATGTGGTTGAGTAGGCACTTTCTCGAACATTGACTTTTTTATTCTATGTTGACTTTTTGTAGGGTTTTCCAATAAGGGTATAAATACCCTTTTTATCCCAAAAACTCATTATGCATATTTTTATTCCTCTTTTGGCAAAAGAATAAGACTCTCACTCTCTATTTTCTCTCTTGTAATTTAATTTTGTTTCTTAGATCTATGTTGAATGGTTGATTTAATGCAATTTCTTCTATAGTTAATCTTGTTTATCTCTTTCTTATCTTTCTAATAATTAATGCTATCTATTTTACTTTCTGGGGTATTGCCATGTATGATGATTTGTGAGTAGTTCATTATGATTCCTTAAGGTTGTAATTTCTTAAATCCCTCCATTTTCAGTGTCCTTATTGCTTATTTCTCCTTGATCACTTGAAATTTGATTAGAGGCATTTCAATATGCACAAGGTGTTTTATGAAATGCATAACTAAACTGAAACTTGTGATAATTATTCCTAATTCAAGAGATTAATTGTTTAGGGTTTTTATTGGCTAGAATATGTTGAATCTTACTACCTCTTAGTATATGAATCGTTGATGAGAGTGGGTCTGAAGTAGTCTAAGCTGAGTCATTTATCATGGGAATGAATATGATTGTTGTGAACCTATTGGCTAGAGATCATCTTAATTAAGTTGTTAAGCAATTAGGGAGTACCTAGCTAAGCACTGATCCATAATCCCACTTTGAAAACCTAATATTTAAGCAATCTTTCTCCTGAAAATCTGAGAGGAATATAAAGATAGTTGATAACACACAAACATCCATTGAGAGAGAGTAATTCATGGGTGTTAAGAACATCTTTCAGTGCAATTGAGAAAGTAACATTCTTATCTGAAATATGTTTTGTAATTAGCTTTATGGTATTCACCTTGGTGAGTGACAGAGGGTTGTTCTTGTATTTCTTGGTTGATTATAAGCTATACGGAGCCATTCCGACAAGACGTACCTTAACTAACATTTTTTCATGGGAACTCATATATGCTCTATTTC
Source organism: Lepidium aucheri (assembly GCA_900406435.1). Lineage (NCBI taxonomy): Eukaryota > Viridiplantae > Streptophyta > Magnoliopsida > Brassicales > Brassicaceae > Lepidium > Lepidium aucheri. Next base: position 6,635 of record OVBA01005563.1, read on the forward strand.
GTTATCTTGGTTTTTATTTTTTTAAAAACAACAAACATGAAATTGAGCGTAAGTATGGTACACAAATCATTGATTGTTGTTGTCGGGTGTGTCTACATCTGCAGATTATCTACTTTGTTAAGGGGTGAAGGTTATATATGGTTTATTCATCATCGGGTTTCAGTTAGTTATCAGGGCAAAGTTAGAAGGCGACCAATTATTTTGTAGACGATCAGATGGAACCAACTCAAGGTAAATTTGTGTTGGAAAATTTTGATGGACAAGGTGATCTTGCCTTATGGAAATTCAAGGTTTTGGCTCAGCTTGAAATTATGGGGGTTAGATGATGTTATACAAGCATCAATTGATTTATTGAGATGGTGAATCTAAGGATGAGAAAAAAAATTAGAAAGAGTTGATTGGGACCAAAAAAAAGAAAAAAGCTAGACTGTTAAGGTTGAAAGATATGAGGGTCAAGAACTTGTTCGCATGAGTCTAACTAATATTGTTCTGAGGAAAGTTGTCAAGGAAAAGACAGCTCAAGGAATCTGGACTGCAATTGAGAATGTTTAGAAAGTCTAATATATTCCACATAGATTTGACATGAATCATAAGTTCTATAGTTTGAATGGAGGAGGGTAAAAATCTAGATCAGAATCTAGATGGGTTTAACAAGTTGATGTCATGGTATCAAGATGGAAGATGAAGATCATGCGGTTATACTATTAAACGGTCTTTCAAAGTGTTTTGAAAACCTTGTGCGCAGTCTGAAATATAGTTCTCGGAAAGAGAAATATGAGTTGATGAAATAATCAAGTTATTGTATTCAATTGGATATGAGTTGAAGGATTACTCAAACTGAAACATGTCTATGATGGCTTATTTGGATCTCAATCAAGATGTAGATCAAAGAAAAGATCTAAATCAAAAAGCATATCATGTCTAAGAGTTAAATTTCGAATGAAGAACAAAATGGGTTGTTGGGTATGTGGAGGTCAGGTCACTTCAAGAAAGATTATCCTAAGATGTATAAGAGAAATTCCTATCATTTAAAACATGAAAATGCTGAAGCAAGTGTTGGTACAACAGACTGGATAGAACCAAAAGTTTTAGCAGTCTTTAAACACTCATCTAAAGAATGATGGATATTAGATACATGTTGCTCCTATCGAATGACATATAAGAAATATCTAATGTTTGATCTGGAAATAATAGATGGTGGTAGGATACTTATGGGTAATGATATGTTTTGTGAGATCAAGATTATTGGAAAAACCAAGGTTTTGAGTAACAATAACAAGGATATCATACTCACAAATGAAAGATATTCTCTTACAGCTCGAAAAAATTTGATTTTGTTGGGATAGTTGGTGTTTCAACGTTGTTGGTTCAAATCAAGGGACGGGCGGTTAATTGTGTTAAAGGGTGACAAAGAAATGTTGGCTGGTTATTACAACAATAGTCTGTACTACCTTGATGGTGAATCTATGTTGGGACAGACAAACACAACAGAAAAACAAGAGATCGTTTGCCCTTTGGCATAGGAGACTAGGGCATATGAGTGATACAAAGGTTTGCGTTATTAGTTAAGAATGATTTACTGAAAGAAAGCGAAATTTTGAAACTATAGTAGTGTGAAAATTGAATTTTGGGAAAACTACATAAATTCTCATTTAGCACTGGAAAACATACATTAAGTGGTGTTTTTGTATATGTGTACTCAGATTTATGGGGTCACCCCATGTGACTCCAAATCTATCTAAATATTAATACTACATCTTGTTTGATGATGACTTCTCAAGAAAGGTGAGGATCTATTTTTTGATGACTAAGGATGAAGCGTTTTCAAAGTTTGTTTAGTGGAAGACTTGAGAAAATCAATATGAAAGAAATTTAAAGGCATCAAAAAATACACAACGGCCTCGAATATTGTAATATTATCTTTGATGCTTTCTGCAAAGCAAATGGAAATTTGAGGCATAAGATGTGTTCCTATACGCCACAACAAAATGGAGTAGTAAGGAAGTAAAATAGAATAATTCTCGAGGAAGTTAGATATATGTGACCTAAACATGACTTGATGAAACATTTTGTGCTGAGGCATCCTCTACAGTTATTTATCTCATAAACGAAACATCGCCAATACCTTTTGAAGTTTAAAAATCTTGGAAGAAGTTTGGTCAAAGAGGAAAGTAGATTACCCCCACTTAAGGAGATTTAGCTGTTTAGCCTATTACCATGTGGAATTGTTGATCAGGGAAAAATAAAGCCAAGGGCTATAAAAGGAATCTTCATGGTGTATTCTCAAGGTGTTAAAATATACAGAATTTGGGATGGTGAGGAGAAAAAATGCAATGTAAGTCAATAAATAATTTTATGTGCAGAGGTTTTATTCAATGATGTGAACTAGTTATCTGAGGAGCAGGAGAATGATGATACACATATGGATAAAAGGGTCAATTTTATTCTCCTGGAAGATTGGATCAAGGATGTGGCTGAACTTCTAGAGAGAGTTTTAGAGGGGAATTTCAAGAATCAAAGCTCATCAGAAGGGTATTCAGATTAAGGTGGAGTTTCACATTAACATGAATCAAATTCGGAGCCTGGGGATGATAATAGAAAGGATGGCTCTGAAAGTGAATCACAAGTAGAAGCAACGCTTGATAACTATAATCTGTCACACGATAGACAAAGAAGAGCACCAACTAATTTACCTAGCAGGTTTGATGATTATGATATTACGCTTTGAGCATGTCACAACTGAATGATAAAGATGAGCCTAAAAGCTATCAGAAACTAATTAGGTGTAAATACTAACACCGATAGATTGTTGCACTAAAAGAGAAAATTGGTCACACTTCCCACATCGAGTTGAGTAGGCCGAGCTCATTTACAGCCAAGACACGTCGCACTCGACAACTTACACAAGTCAGAGCACGAGTTGAGCTTATACTGAATCTTGAGGACGCAACTCGATCTCACATCCTGAGCTGGGATCTCAAATTAAGAAAGCTGTGAAACAATTAAGTTTTCTACCACCACATTACAGCAAAGGGAGTGCAGATGCGTCCATTGGTTTCAACTTTGGTTCTCTATAAGGTACCAACTCCATCAGTCCATTGTATATACTATTGCATTATTTATCTATTTTGATGATCTTGGATCTTCCTTTGGCTTTTGTTACACAAGGAACTGTGTAATTAATGTTTGGGGGAGGGTTCTAGCGGTGTCTAACCATGTTTTCTGTGTTCTTAGTTTCAAATTTTTGCACTTGAGTGTGCATGCATAGCATATCAACCACGACCCATGACCTCTACTTCACATGCACACACTAGTTTTTAGTTGATTTGACCCAGTTGATCAAGGGTCAACCGAGATTCCTTTTAATACATTAAAACCTTAATGTTTAAGGGACAAAACATCTAAGATTTTCATTTTTTGCCTCTTAAGAACAATTTGTACAGTGAGAGAATACTTGAGACCCCTTTGGATGATCCTCTTATGATTATTCCTTTGAATCAATTGAAAATCTATTTTTCATATCTTTCCTCTATTCCATTATTTTCATATTTGCTTTTGTTTGAATTTATTTATAGTCATGAGTGAGTAGGTTATTGGTGGATTGATGTATTGGTAGATCCTAGGGTTTGATAATTAGTTTTTGATGCTTAGGTTGTTATATTCCTTCATTTATGGTGTTATTAATGTTAAATTTAACTTGATCACTTTACTCTAGATGTTAGTAGTTTTATTGCCTAGAAGGTGTTTGGTAAAATTCATGAGTGACTTTTCATGAGCTAAGCGGCCTAGCAATTGAGATATGAAGTTATGGTGTTTAGTTGAATGAATGTACTTGTATTTATTGCTTATTGATCTTTGAATTGGCGAATGAGAATTTAGCTCAATTGATTGATTGATAAAGGGATCCAAGCCATGAAAGTGAGTTGATCCATTTATGTGTTTCATGTCCTAGGTTGAGCTTAATGGTTCCCATAGGAACCATTAGTTAGTTTTCTTTATTTTTAGTCAATTGCCTTTCCTAAAGCCTATCTCTTTTAATAGATTGTTTTCACATTTTCATCGTTTTATTTTTTCTTTAAGTCATTTTCTACTTTGAACTTGCTTAGTTCATGTTTTGTTTGATTTTTGTTTGGTTCTTGCTTGCGTATTAGTATTTAATTCAAAACTATAATCGACTGCTCTAGATTAAGCTTGGTTCTTATCGTCCTGTTATGTTACCTCTTGGCTCTTTTTTGGATTTGATCCTTAAGTGTTGCATCGACAACCGATTTCACTTGTTGGTTAATTGGTAGTATAAAAAGCAAACATCAATTTGGCGCCATTGCTAGGGAATTTTTGCTACTATCCATTAGGATTAACTTTCAGTTTAAGACTAGAGTTTTTACTTTGTTTTGTTGCTAATCGTTTTAGTTTGGGTGTCTTTTGATTCTCTTAAAGGTGTATGCAACAAAGGATTCAACAAGGAGAGATTATTGAGTGTATTTCGGAATTAGGGGCAGTTGAAAGAGCTAACAAGAGAGCACCAAACGAAAGACAAGCTAAAAAGCCAAAAAGTCATTTGAGACGCATAGGTGTGGAAAAGAAAGGCAACAACCAACCAGGGGTGAGTAATGAGCAGCCTTGGCAAGGAGGTGTTAATGGTATCGGGGTTCAACATCAAGTTCCAAGTAATGGACAGCCAATTTCTTTGCCAATTAGGGCCTTTGATGAGCCAAATTTGAGGAAAGTGCGGACAGGAATTCCTACTCCCATTATAGCTACAAACAAGTTCGAGGTGAAGTTGAGTTTGATCAATACGGCTAAGAACTAGAGGCATAACAAGCTGCCAATGGTAGACCCATTGGATGATCTTGATCAGTTTGAGAGGCTTTGTAGGACAGTGAAGATGAATGGAGTCCCAAATGACTCAGTCACAATGATCTTGCTTCCCTTCTCTCTTGGGAACAAGGCTTCACAATGGGAATGTACCTTCAGACTTAGTGTCTACTTGGGAAAATTGCAAAATGGAGTTCACCACTAAGTTCTATCCCAAGCAAAAGACTGCTAAGCTTAGGAATGACATAACTTGATACACTCCTACCTAAAGATCCACGCATAGAAGTTGGTATGATTGTGCCAAATTGAACCAAGAGGTTGCAGAAGTCCTTCTGTTGTGGCTAGATAGAACGGTTAAGTGTAAGAACCATTTGTAAACCTGATTTATACTTCAACCAGAGGCTGGAGAGACAACAAATCGAGTAAAGGAGTTGAAGATTCAACAAGTTTGATTCAGAAGTTGAAGAGATAACTTGAACCCACGTTTTTGAGTTTGATAAAAGAGGTTTTTAATTTGTTTGTGATTCAAATCCAAGATGGTTTGAAACAAGAAACCTAAATAGTTTAAATATATAAAAGAAGAGAAGTAGTCAAAGAGAATATTCTCGAAAAGGAAAGAGACTTAAATGCAAACTAGTCTAGAAAATTAAAAAACATTAAATGATACATTGGAAGGACTCTTGGACCTTTTCCACGCCAATCCAAGAGTATTTTGGGCCTTCCATTTGTTTGTTGGACTTCCATAAGAATCACTCATGGACTATTTGAGAAGTGTTCCATTTGCCTGCTTAAAAACCTCTCCAAGAAAATCCATTGGGACAAACCTTGGATGAGGGAAAAAGAGCACAACATGACTCAATTACCCATTGAATGATTCAATTATGCTTCTTCTTACAAGCTCCATTGGTTTTCTTGAACCAATCTCCAATGCATTTCTTGAACCTGTTAGTTTGTTTCTTACCTTTGTAATTTGACCGATCAACTTTACCACTCAAAAACGCCTAGAGTGAATGAATGTAGTTGGGCCGATTAACTTGACCACTCACATAAGAGAATGACACTCCAATTAATGCAGATTTATGAGTTAAATAACAGTTACCCTTCAAATCTTCCATGGCTACGAGATGCTCCTTGGTTCCATGCTTGAGGCTGCTTAATATCATATCCTAACTAGCTTCAAGCAAAGAGGTAATGAGATTATATATGAAGCATAAAGAGACTTAAGGAATACATAAGGAGTTGACCTTACCATGGAGTCTTTTAGGAGAACCTCTTACGAATCTTCCATAGAGGAGTGCTTGAGAAATACCAATGTGCATTGGACACCGCAAACTATGGGTGTTTTGCTAACTTAACAGTAGCTCAAGGATACCAATTGACTGAGAGTCTAGCTCAGAGTGATGTTTGTTACGGTGGCAACTATGATCGGCCTTTGAGGGATCCATATTTGGAGGATCAACATTTTAAGGAGCTTAATGAGAAGCTTGACCCGTCAATTCAACCAAAACTATAAGAACTACAACCTTTCTTATAGGAACAACAAAGTTGAGTGATATGTGTGCATTTCAACTTGTTTCATGGGTTATTTACCATGCTTTTCGCATTAATTAACATCATGTTTGCATCATATTAGAGTTCTTTAGTTCCATTTTACATACTTTGCATTTGCATTGGATACATCTTGCATTGGAGTGATTTTAAGATGCTGAGAGAGCATATTTAGAGAGCTAACTTGTGTAAAGAAGGTCTTGGAATTAGACTTAAGGATTGAGCAAAACTCTGGAGAAGCAAAGGATGGATTTATGCTGAGCTCGAGCAAGATACTCGACCAGACTTGGTGCTCTATTGGTTAAATTTAATGCCCAAGTGACTAGTTGTTTGCTACATACCGAGCATGTTTGAAACATATGATCGATCAATACTTAGAATGCTCGGTTTGATATTTTTTCCTTACTTGAAGCATGTTGTGACTTGATGTCATTCCTTATTTATTATAACCTAATCTTGACTTTTAAATATCATGCTTTTGTACTACATTTAAACTCATGGATAGACATACATACTTGGATTTACTTTGCCTTTGTACCATCGTTGTTAATCCAAGTAGCTTGTCCCATTCATTTGATCAGTTTCCCTACCCTTAGCCTAGCTCTTTTTTAAAGCCATGTTTTATTTTTGTGTGTGAGGCCTTATTTCTGACGATAAAAATGGTATATCATGTAGTTCTGGTTCACGCTTTTTGGACCAGATAGGACAAGGTTGGAATTTGATCTTGGGTATGGGTTAACTTTTGTAATGTGCTATAAAGGAATGGTTGTGAAAAGGATTGAAAAGAGTAAAAGGAATGTTCAAAGGAATTCTTAGAAGAGAAAAGGTGTATGAAAAGAAGAATAAAATGATCTAGTAAAAGGTTTTCGATGAATGAAAATATTAAATGGTTTAGGGCAGTAAATAAAAAGAAAAAGAAAGGCAAATAAAATGAAAAGAAAATAGAAGCATAGTGCTAAGTGGAACCAAACCCCTAGATGCCATTGGATTGTAAACCTCTCTCCTTAAAACAAGAATAAAGTATTGAAGGTTTGTGTTAATCCAAAAGAATACATGGAAAAAGAAATAAGCCTCACAAGAAAGAGTAGAAACTAGGATCATATTTTGGATTAGATATAGCTTGGGTTAGAGCTCGATTATGTGTATTTGGGTGGATGAGATTCTATTCTTGTATGCGTCGGTTGGCTTTTACCTTTAGCATTCTTTAAAAGCTAATTTTATTCATTGAGTTATCCTTGTATTGAACAACTTGAGCCATGTATGAGAAGAGATCATCTCTATCTATTGGACTTTAACTTTAGCCAAATTAGATCATTGAATGTGCATAGCTTGATTCATGGTTTTGTTTTTAGAATGTTAAAAAGAATGGTTGGTTTATATGCATTTCTAGGTTGAGGCTGAATATGAATTGAGTTGTGAAGAGTATGACTAATATTTTTAATAGATTTACTCACCTTACATCCTAGAATTACTACCTTTGACATTGAATTTAATTTTTGGATCAGTTTAATTTGGCTTTGAGTTTCACTGTCAACTTTGTCTCCGATTTTGTCACTTGTTTACTTGAGCACAAACAAAAGGATAGTTGGGGGGAGTTGATATGCATCATAACTAGTTAGAACTTCGTGCATATTTTGATCCTTTTCCTTCACTTAGAAGTTACATTCATTCATTTTAGTAAAAGTTTTCTTCAAGTTTGGATTTTAGAGCCCTAGATAGATTGAGCACATATTTTCCTGTTTTGAGTTTTTTTAGGTGAATCGGAGAATATTTTGGACCTTTGGAGACTTTGTGACGAGACATACAATCAGGTATATGGATTTGATCAATGAGGGATGGAGAAACAAAGGAGAAAAGCCTTTTTGAGGATATAGTTGACCACTTCCCCAACATTGGAAGGCCACCTCGAGCCAAACTATTACCATTTTCTCTGGAATGTGAGATGTAAACTTCCAGGTTGACTTCAGGTGCTCGAATCCAGACCATGGACTCCTAGCCTACTGGAAAGCCAATCCTCGACCTGCGACCCAACGCAGAACCCGTGTCCTTTGCCCATTTCGCGGAGCTGTGTGGATGTCCTAGACGTTGTCCTACAACTTGACTTAATGACCTCGACCCTCGGGTCGCTGGGTTAAAAATTCTCTAGATCCCTTTTTATCGACCAACAACCCAAAACCTTCAGCCCTATTTCAATATATTACACACATAACCTTTAGGACACATGTGGCCTCGATTTTGCAGTCCACGATGGGAGCTCGACGTACCATGCACCATAGACCACGACTTTTAGAATGCATGGGAAGTCAACCTAGACCTTGACACCATGACCTTGACTTCACATGCACACACTGATTTTATGTTGGTCCAAACTGGTTTGTCCCGGATTAACTCAGATTCATTCTGATACATTTAAACCATAATGTTTAAGGGTCAGAACATCTGAGCTTTTATTTTTTAGTCTCGTAAGATAATTTCAAGAGTGATTTTGGGAGATAACACTAGATACTCCATTAGATGATCCTCTTTTGATCATTCCTCCGAATCAATTGAAAATATCTTGATCTTATCTCTTCTGTATTCCTTTATGTTCATCTTTTCTTGTGTTGATATGAATTTCTTTATAGTCATGAGTGAGTAGTTGATTGATGGGTTGATTGGTAGATATTAAGGTTAGATGATTAGTTTTTGACACTTAGGTTGTTATATTCCTTCATTTAAGGTGTTCTTAATGCTAGATTTAGCTTAATCACTTGAATCTAGATGTTAGGAGTTTTATTGTCCGAAAGGTGTTTGATAAAATTCCTGAATGACCTTTGTTAAAGAGCTAAACTTCTATAGCCATTAAGAAAAGAAGTTAGGATGTTTAATTAGTGGACTGAATAAAATTGTGTTTATTGCTTATTGATCTTTAAATTGACAAATGAGAGTTTAGCTCAATTGATTGATTGATAGAGCGATCAAAACCATGAGAGTGGGTTGAACCATTTATGTGTTTCTTGTATAGGTTGAGCTTAATGGTTCCCATATGCATTATTAGTTAGTGTCTTTCCTTTTGATAAATTTTCTTTCCTAAAGCTAGGGGTGTCAAATGGGCTATTGGCCCGTGGGTCTGGCCCGATAAGACCCTATTGGACGCGGGCCTGGACATTATATTTTATGTCCATAATTAGGCAGGTCTCGCGGGTCAAACCCGTATGGACTGCGGGTTTATGGGTGGAACCCTTGAGGGGTTTGCGGGTTTGCGGGTCACCCGCAAAAAAAAATGCTGAAATTGGATCGATCATCGATCTGACGATTTACCTTGGAAAGATCAAATCATCTCTCTATAGCCGAATCGGTAAAAGCATCAAAGGCAAATCGTCTCCGGATCTGGCAAAGTCTGAGATGTCGTATTCTGGATCTAGCTTTGAGATCGATGCTAACACTAGGTTTGTTGTGAGACCGTCAAGGTAGAACTTCTCCAAATCAAAGAAGCTATGCATGGCCACGAGTAAAAGGTTGCAAGTCAGGAAGAGTGTCTGAGGTCGATGGTGGGTTTAAACTACGGCGTCTCTGTCGATATTGAAGAGATCTACAATGGTTGCAAGGTTTGCTTGTTTCTCCATTTAACTATTTCTATTGATGAAGCTTGTCACATTTCGTTTCTGGGTTTTATCTTTTAACATTCAATTTAGTTTTATGCTTAGTTTAATTGCAATTTGGATATTAATACTACTTGATTGACACTTACAAAAGTTGATTCACTTTGTGTTATTATGATGATTCTTTTGAATTTCGATTTGAAACAATAAGTGAAGGAACATGGAACATGGAGAGCTGAACATTCCGTACTTAGGAATCTGCAGAGGATCACAAGTAAGTTAATGTTGTCTCTTTTGAGTTTTATGTATTCTGTTTTGTGAAACAGAAAAACTTAATGATGATAATGGTTTATTGTTGTAGGTTTTGAATGTAGCTTGTGGTGGGAGTCTTTATCTAGACTTAGAGAAAGAGCTAACAAATAAGTTACCGGAAGAACGAAGAGGGAAGCATATAGATTATGATAATTATGATGGGCATAGACATGATGTTAGGATAGTTGAGAACAGTCCACTTCATTCATGGTTTCAAGATTCGTTGGATGGTGAAAATATGGAGATTTTGGTTAATAGTTATCACCATCAAGGTGTTACGAGATTAGCTCAAAGGTTTGTGCCAATGGCAAAACCAAAATTAGCTCAAAGCTGAACACATGAGACAAAATCCTGAGGTTTGTTTCATCTTTTCTATATCAATCAACCGGGAGTTCTGAAACTTTTCTTCTTCAAAACACAACAGTGAAGCCGAAGATTGGTGAAGCTGCCAGATCCGATGGCACCTCCAAGATCCAGCTGGATCAGCTTAATGCCAAGATCCGTACCCTAGGTTTGTTTAGCTAGTTGCATTGTTCTGATTATTCGTTTCTATTGAAAGTTGAAAGTTTTGATTTTGATTTGACTTGAGTTGTTATTGAAAGTGGATTAGAATTACTGTTCCATCTACTTGATGTCTTTCTCTTCTTATAGCATTGACTTTTAATTGGTAGCATTTGAATTGATTTCAGAATTGAATCATCCTCAAATTGCTTGCTTGGGTTTTATGACATTTGTGATATCCTAAATTTGTTCAGCTTCGAGCTTTTCATATCTTTGTTTATTTGGTGAATGCAGATATCTGTTTATGAGTCTTACATTTTCTTTCTCTTTTTGTTGTTAAGAATCCCAAATAGATGAGAAAACCCGTGAAGTTAACGGCAAAGACGAGTTAGTAGCAGAGAAGGAGAAACTTCTCAAAGCAAGGGAAGAGAAGATTGCTTCCTTGCAGACTGAAGTCTCATCACTACAAGTACGAATCTAATATGGTTTCAGTTTCATTTACTTGTTTGGCATGTGTCTTAAATTGTTTTCATCTTTTGACATGTTTGGCTTACACCTGAGCTATATGTTTTTACCTCTTCAAAAAAAGGGATCATCAGATTTTGCAAAACAGTTGGGAAAGGCTCAAGCATGAGTTGCCGAATTAGAGAAGCAGGTGAGACTTTAAGTTCGAGAGCTTGATCTATTTATATATGGCTAGAACTTTAAGTTCGAGAGCTGCTGAATTTTGTGCTACTATTTATGCCATTCAGGTTGAGGTACTCAAGAACTTCCTGGAGCAAAAAAAGAAGGATAAAGAATCCACAGAAGCTCGCACTACTGGAGCTCAGAAAAAAAAAAAGTGAACTGAACTCAAGCCTTGGCAAAGTATGTTACTCTACTTTGTTTCAATTTCTCTTTATACAGTTTCATTTGGAACTCTCTGATTTGCTTAGCACTAGCAGGTAGGCAGGTAGTGCAACGTACATGGTGAATGCTTATTTAAGTTCTCTTTAACTCAGCTGTAGCTAGGAAAACTTGAACGTGCTATTAAGATTTCTGAGGTATGGCACCCTTCTTGATAATCAGATTTCATACGCTTTTGGTTTCTTATACTTTTAAAATATGAGAAAAATTTTGGATTAGAGATAATAGATGAGAATACGTATATTTCTCGATTATTGTTATGGAAATTTTGATTTTTTTTTCACAAAAATTATTTATAACATAAACATAACCTAATTTTTATTTTGACCAGCAACTATCGCCAAAGGCAATACAATAAAAGACGATATACCGTCAAAGGGAATACAAAAGACGATGCTAATAGTATGCTAGTAAGTATATATAATAACTTTATGGTTACAGAATATTTCAATGAAGTCATTGCCATATATTCACAGATTTTATGGATTTTTTTTTAAAATATTATTTGTAACCTAATTTAACCTAATTATTATTTTGATCAGCGACTACCGCTAAAGGTAGTACAAAAGATGAGTCGTCGAAGGTAATACAAGAGATGATATACTATCGAAGGTAATACAAGAGAGGATAACAAAAGACGACATTCCGTCAAAGGCAATACAAGAGAGACGACAAACATGGTCTTAGTTCTTTGTTTCTTTGTTTTACAGTTTTACAAAGTTAATTGTGTTATACAAATTTTGTTAATACGTATGTTATGATGTATTGTGTTATTATGACAAAAATAACAGTTTGATAGGATTCAATTATGCACTGTTTGTAATTTACGCTTCTATATATTTCACAGAACATCTTATTGTGTTATTAGAACATTGACGTATACTTGCTTTCTTTGCTTTTTTCATCATTCCTCAGTATTTATTCATTAGTACTTAATTGTGTTATTATTGATAGGATTCACAGGATTGTTACAAGAAAAATTTGGTTGATGACGAATCTCAAAGACTTACCGATTCTCTAAATGCTGAAAATGAACGAGAGAGGTTTGATGGAGCAGGATCATCTCGAACTCCCAAAGATAAAAGGCCAATTGATGTGGATCTAAATGATGTTGCTAGTGATGATGATGATGATGATGGCAAAGGAAAGCCGTCGGAGAAAAAGAAGAGAAAAAAAATACTCAACACTGTGGGAAGACTTCATCATTATTACTAAGGTTGATAGCTCGGGGAAAAGTGAACAGAGAGCCCAATGTATACATTGCAAGACGGATTAT
>OVBA01005564.1:0-19562 GCA_900406435.1 Lepidium aucheri
GACCAAGCTGTCCGATCCGACCAAATCTGTCCGATCCGACCAGATCGGTCCAATCCGACCAAGCTGTCCGAAAATCTTTTTTGCCCTAAAAATCCTTCCTTAGCTCGTTTTTCATGGTTTTTCATGCTCTTTCTCATTTCTTGGGTTTCCAATGCCCATTCTCNCTTTGTACCGTATTCTCATTCCACACCTCATGTGTTCACGGTTTTACCAAGTGTGGGTATTACAGTTTGCTTGTTGGGAATCAATTTAATAATGAACCCGATTGGCTTTCTTGGACAGCAACTCTAAATGGAGAATACTAGGTTGCATCAGCATATTCTCTACTCACTACTGCTAATGTTACAGGTCCCGATATGCAACAATTCTATGCATGTATCTAGCGATTGAAGGTACGAGAGAAGATTTGGGTCTTTTAGTGGCTCACATCGAACCAAGCGCTTATGACCAATGTTGAAAGACATCGGAGACACTTTACTTTTGATGTATGTTTTGTATGCAAAGCTGGGTCGGAGACTATTATTCACATATTATGAAATTGTCACGCTATGACTGGAATTTGGTACCGCTTCCTTCCAGCTTCGAGACATAGAGTATTCTTTGATCAGCCGCTACTTGGTTGGATCTTTAGAAATCTTAGGTGTCACTGATGTGGTCAGGTTCTAACCCTAAGCAATTTACTGCAAGTGCACAGCAATGAAGTAGTAGTACTATAGGGATCGAATCCTCAAGGAACCAAGCATTGCACTTTTGATCATCAACTATATTTTTCAAGCTATACTAATCAAAGTTCAAGAGATAAACATGAAACTTTAAACGATGTAAAATTATATAATAAAGTCACCAGGCATAGGGTATTCATCGGGAAGTAGAAAACTAACTAGGGAAACTATTCAGAGTATTACTTAGGCTCAATTCTTGACTTGAACAAAAAGGTATAAGGAATCTACTCTCGTAGTACTCGAGACTCTACTCGACAATTCAGAGGTCCTAACTATTGTTGGCTCCAAATTTCGAACATGCATTAAATAAGTAGGTTCAACTATCCACAATCAACCTAAATATGAGCTATCTCGGTCAAGGATTGATTGCTCATCTAATTTAGTTCAGATTCCTAGCAAGCTTTTGGATAGCTAACAACCTAAATTTATAGATTAGTTGATCAGGCTATTCTAAGCATTAAGCACAAGATTAGATGGAGAATACTCTTATTAGATTCGACTATATTTATCCCTAATCATTGATTCCTAAATCCCTAGAAACCCTAAACCTGATTGGTAAACTACTCAGACATAATCAAAATAGAAACCAAAGACATAATGGAAATAAACATGACTTGCATAAAATATGAAATAGAGGGTTAGAGATTCTTCGCAATGTTGAATTCTCTTTCTCTCTGCTTACAAGATAACTCAAAAGTTCTCTCTGAATAATGGTCGATTGCTAAAAGAAATAGAAACAGAAGTATTTATATATCCTAAGATTTAGGTGCAAAAAAGGAAAATTAGGTATTTGCTTTGTAGCTCGTTGATCCATCCATCATTTAGTTGATCGATCGATCTTGGATTTGTGTGTTCGATCTCCAACACGTCAGGTCGATCGTGAGATTAAGCGATGTTGTGGCAAGAAGGCTTGATCGATCGCTCAAGATGTTGATTGATCGATTATAGTCCTTTTCTGTTAAACTTCATGTAATGCTCTAAAACCATCCAAATGAGACTCCAGTGCTAATAATCCAAGTTCCTACGTTTTTCACCTAAAAGTGACACAAAATACAGACATAAACTCTAAAGTAGGCATGTTAATGAGCTCAGAACTAGTAAAAATAGAGGTATATCAATTCCCCCCAGACTTAAGTTCTTGCTTGTCGTCAAGCAAAGAAAGAAAATACTAACGACAAGATTCCCTTAAGAAACTCATTCGTCATCAGACATTGCACAATACACTCTATATGAATCAATCAATACTTACATGCTAGTATCGAGACCACCTTGTACTTCCCTCAGACTCATCTTCTTGCCAATTAGACTCCACAATCAACATCAAAATACCCAAATGCACCATACCGACTTCTTAATCATCTAAGTGCTGTCTTATCAAGGGAGTATCGATCAATGAACACATGGACTCATCATCAGCCTTTACCTGAACACAAGACTATCTTCCTATGGTTCCTTTCCTCTCATTCCATTCATTTGCAGCCGATTTTTCCCTACTTACCCGGGTATCATTTTATTTTATTTTTATCGGCTGCTCAACCAATCTTTCCCTACTTACCTAGGGTATCATTTTATTTTATTTTATTGGTTGTCCAACCAGATATCTCCCTACTTACCTAGGGTATCATTTTATTTTTTCAGCTGGTTGGTTCTTTAGTAACTCAAAGAATGAAGGCAAAATTGGCTTCATTGGAACAAATTTTTTGATCCTTGGGCAAGTTTAGTATTACCTCAACTTTGTTTTATAGTTACTTCAGAATGCAAACATTCGAATATCTAAGAGACGGGAACCATACTCACACAGATAAGTCCTTCAGGACTGAAGAGAGGAATCCGATCCAATGCATATCAAACCCCTTGACAAGAAAATTAAGTCAAGTTAAAGTTGAAATCGGTATAGATTCTTCGAATACCTGAAAATCGATATGTGTCATTGAGAAGATGTTTTGTCTCTAGGTTTTCCAATAGTCATCGATTCCCAACAAGTGCATATCAACGATCAAAAAAGCATAAGAGTGCAACAATCCACAAAAATCATAGTTCCTTAGACAACAAGTTTCAAAAGCTCAAAAACATAACATAGAAAGAGTCAATGTCTGAAAACAAGAACTAAAAGAAGACAAAACAAAGCAAATAGCATTAGTCACGGAAAGTGTATCCTCCCCTAGACTTACTTCACACCATCCCGGTGTGTAGACAAGCTAGAAGAGATCACGCCTTACGCATAAAAGAAACATAAAAATCAAAAATAAAAGAAAGAAAAAGAGTAAGATAAACCGATCACTCAGGACTCTAACTCTCTCGGTCGTCAGGTGCTCTCCTACAATAACGTGTAAGACGCTGCTCGAGTGGCTGCTCCTCTGTATCCTTGAAATCAGTCTCTGATCGACATCCAGCAACGTCTGATCAACGAGCTTCAGCTCTGGTGCTACTCTCTGGCTGATCAACAACAGGTGCACTCATGCAAAATTCAACCGGTATCCTCCTATGCGATACGCTGATTGATCGATCGATCATACCTCTCATGGTATGCTGATTGATTGATCTCGACCGTGTAGGTCGATCAATAGGTTGCGCATATCTTTCTGATCCTCGATAATCGATCAATCACCCTCCTATAGGTCAATCACAAGATCGAGCATTCCTCTCCTTGAATATTTGATCGATCAATCCTCTAACTAAAATCGATCACAAGATCGAGCGTATCATCTTATCCTTCAATGATCGATAGATCACATATGTAAAGATCAATCATATAATCGAGCGTACACTTGAAAACACCACTGATTGATTGATCACTGAGACGATCGATCGATCAGAGTCCTCAGGTCCGATTTTTCTCACCAAAAACAAACTCAAAGCAAAATCGAAAATCAAACAAAGACAGAAAAGCTATGAAAATAAAAACTACCTATTAGTGGGTTGCCTCCAACTCAGTGCTTGTTTGAAGTCAATAGCTTGACTTCAATGCCATGTAATTGGCTAAATCATCCTTGGGGGGAATGATCACTCCCTTGGATTTCATCTCATTGTTGACAAACTCATTGAGTTGTTCATCCTTCTTGTGAAATTCAGCAAATATTGTGTCCAGCAACACTACAGTTCCATCAGGTTTTAATTCCTTCACCGAGTATGGTCCAGGAGATTCAAGACCAAGTGTTCCTGCAAAAAATTTCACACACAAATATTGAAGGATATTTTTAAAGTATTCATCGGGTTTGTCAAAAGGATACTATCATCATCATATTCAACCGATTCTCCTGCTTGCTCATGATAGATCTCATATTCCTCATCTGACCAATACTCTGGTTCCTCATATTCCAAATTGTGTTAATCAAAATCACAACCTCAACTTTCTCATTCTCAACACAACTCCTTATCACACCACGTAGGTCTGTAGTCGATTTTTTAATGGGATAAGAGAATCCTTTATCAACTTTTTCAAGCACTACCCTCTGGTTGGGAAAGTCAATCCTTGCCCCAACAGTATTCAAGAATGATCGACCCAAAAGAGTGGGTACAACGGCTTCCATAGCCATCTCAACAACCGTAAAATCGGTTGGAACCTTGCAATTTCCAACAATGAGTGTGAAATCGACTAACTTGCCTCTTAGGCTCTTAGAAGTGGAATCACCAAAAAAAATGGATGAGGTATGCTCCTGCATAAGCTCGATCCTAAGCTCCCTTATTGTCTTCAACGAGATCATACTAAAACTTGCATTGGTATCACACAATGCATTGCCAAAAGTCAACTTTCCAAGAGAACAAAAAATAATGAATTCTCCTTGATCTTCTTGCTTTGTAAGCTCCTTGAGATAAGGTATAGGAGGTTGGTACTTACTCTCAAAGCTGTTCTTTTCATCAACATCGAGTTCCTTAGCCATTGAATGCACAACATTGCATGATTCTCTAGGGTTCTTCTCAACTTTACCCGGTAAAGCTCCTTGTGGCCTTCTCATACCTTCAGCTGTCTGCGCCACTTGTGCGTCTATCTTCTTCAAGTGTATCGAGATGAATTCAAACTTATTGTTTATATCATTGTACATGACGTCCACCTTAGTGTTGAGAACCATAGTAGGCTTTTGTTGCTCAGTTGCAAGCTGTTGAATGAGAGCTTTACTCTCATCATTAGAAGTTCTTGATGAACTAGCTTTCTTTGTCGCCTCTTGTGTATAAGGCTTGTAAGGTTTACGCCAATCTCCAGCCTCTGAATTCATACGCTAAATGTTCCACCTCTGCCCTGAATTCAGCACAAACGGTTTACCCTGAAATGGTGATCCATGTGGTACACTGGAGGTGGTATGACGATATCTTGTGGATTCTTGATGCTGGTGCTCCTGTATGAGAGATAATTCTAGTTATGTCCCCTGTTTTGCCAATTCATATAATCGACCTCTTTCTGATCTTCAGACATGTCAGACTCAACCTGAACTTGATCGACTTACCTAGTGTCATCCATCTGATGCACTCCTCGGTTATGTCCTTGACTTACTTTGATAAGCATGTCAAGCTTCTATGAAATCTGATGCACTATTGACCTTCTTACTTTTATCATATTGTGGATAATGGTTCCCTGAATTTGCAGCCAAGTTGTCGATGAGAGTGAAGGCTTCATCCCTAGTATTTGTCATGAAGTCTCCATTGCTAGCAGCATTCAAAGAGTTCTTATACTCCCAATCGATTTCTCCATAGAATGTATTGAGCATATGCTCATCCGAATAACCATGATGGGGGCAATTTTGTTGGTACTCCTTGAATCTCTCCCAAGCTTCATGCAAAGACTCACCAGAACGTTGCTGAAACACTGAAATATTACTTCTCAATGTTGTAGTCCTCAACTTAGTAAAGAATTGTTCTAAGAAGGCAGCTCTAACTTCTTCCCACGAGGTTGATGAACCTGGAGGCAAAGATCTCAACCATCTAGAGGCTTTGTCAGAAAGTGAATGGTGAAACAGCTTGCACTTCACATAGTCCGCAGAGACTCCATTTGAGCTCGTGGTACTGCACATGTCCTCAAAGTTCTCAAAGTGATCCATCGGGTTCTCTCCTGGGAGACCATTGAAGACATATTGCTTCACTAATCCAACCAGCTGAGGCTTGATCTCATAGTCTTGCCTCTAGATACATGGAGGTCGAATAGCAGACCAATTCTGATAGTAGTGAGGTGTATCCATATCGCCTATAGCACGACGTTGAGGCTGTTCTTGCTGCCTCCTAAGCATAGCTAAATCTCTTTACAACTGTTCAACAATTTGCTGAACATCCATGTTTCTCTGAACAGCTGGCTGAGTCTCACGGTCCTGAGGAACTCGCTCGTTTTCCTGATTCATTGATTTTTCTCTGTGATTTTCTCTTTCAGCTCTAGCAAGTTCTTCGTTATTCAAACCAAGTAGATTATCTGAACCTTGACTTCTTTGGTGCATAAACCTGAAATAAAAACAAAAGAAAACATAACAAAACAAAACGTAAGTAAAAGAGTATATACTTGAAGGCAAATCTTAATCAAAAGGCTACCAATTGGTTCCCCGGCAACGGCGCCAAAAACTTGATGTGATCAGGTTTTAACCCTAAACAATCTACTGCAAGTGCACAGCAATGAAATAGTCGTACTATAGGGATCGAATCCTCAACTATATTTCTCAAGCTATACTAATCAAAATTCAAGAGATAAACAAGCAACTTTAAACGATGTAAAATTATATAATAAAAACACCAGACATATGATATTCATTGGGAAGTAGAAATCTTACTAGGGAAAATATTCAGAGTATTACTTAGACAATTCTCGACTTGAACAGAAAGGTATAACTAATCTACTCTCGTAGTACTCAAGACTCTACTCGACTATTCAGAGATCCCAACTATTGGCGGTTCCAAATTTTGAACAAGCATTAAACAAGTAGGTTAAACTATCCACAATCTACCTAAACATCAGCTATCACGGTCAAGGATTGATTGCTCATATAATCTAGTTTAGATTCCTAGCAAGCTTTTGGAGAGCTAACAACCTAAATTCATAGATTAGTTGATCAAGCTAATCTAAGCATTAAGCACAAGATTAGATGGAGAATACTCTTATTAGATTTGACTCTATTTGTCCCTAATCATCGATTCCTAAATCCCTAGAAACCCTAAACCTGATTGGTAAACTACTCATACATAATCAAAATAAAAACCAAAGACATAATGGAAATAAAGATGAATTGCATATGAAATAGAGGGTTAGAGATTCTTCTCAATGTTGAATTCTCTTTCTCTCTAGCTTACAAAATAACTCAAAAGTTCTCTCTGAAAAATGGCCGATTATTAAAAAAATAGAAAAGAGAAACATTTATATGTCGTAAAATTTAGGCGCAAAAAAGGAAAATTAGGTATTTGCTTCGTAGCTTGTTGATCGATTAATCATGTAGTTGATCGATCGAGCTTATATTTGTGTGATCGATCTCCAACACGTCAGGTCAATCATGAGATCGAGCGATGTTCTGGCAAGAAGGCTTGATTGATCGCTCAAGATGTTGATCGATTCATCATAGGCCTTTTCCGTGAAACTTCATGTAATGCTCCAAAACCATTCAAATGAGTCTCCAATGCCAATAATCCAAGTTCCTACATTTTCCACCTAAATGTGACACAAAATACAGGGAGAAACTCTAAAAGTAGGCATGTTAATAAGCTCAAAACTAGTAAAAATAGAGTTATGTCAGTTATGAGCTTGTGCTCAATGCTCCGTGGTCCACTTACTTTGCAGTAGCAATTTGGTGGGCTTGGCGTTGGTGCTGTTGCAACGTTTTGGATCAGAGTTGGAGGTGTCGTGATCGTGTTGGCTTTATCAAAGAGAAGATTGCTGAGGTTTCTCGGGCTTTTACTTCCACTCGGAGAAATGATGCTCCCCCTCCCGAACTGAGCGTTTCATAAAATGGACTCTCCCCTCTCCGGACTGGTGGAAACTTAATACATATGGGGCTTCTAAGGGTAATCCCGGGCTAGCATCGGCGGGTGGAGTTCTGCGGTATATGGTTTGTGGTTTTGCATTGAACATAGGTATATGTACTAGTCCACTTGCGGGACTCTGGGGGGTGTATTATGGTCTCTTCATTGCTCGGGAGCAGAGAGTTTCCCACATTGAGGTGGAGGTCGATTCCGAGATAGTAACGGGCTTTCTCACATCAAGAGTCAATGATTCTCCCCCCGTTATCTTTCCTAGTACAATTGTGTTATGACTTTCTTTTAAAGGATTGGACAATCCAAATTTTACATGTGCATAGAAAAGCTAACTGTCTGCCTGATGGTTTAGCTAACTATGCGTTTTCTCTGCATTTAAGTTTTCATTCTTTGCTTTCTTTACCAGCTGATCTTCTTCCTCTCTTAGAGGCGGATAGAGATGGTGTTGGAGTTGTTCAGATGATTTGTGTTTCTTGATTTTTTTTTTTATTGAATAAAGCCTTGGGGAGAGCCTTCTCCCCTTTTGTCGACCAAAAAATAAATGTTGGTTGTCGTAGAATAGATTTATGTTCCTACTTTTCGCTCGGGAACGTTGGCAGTTCAAATCTTTTAGAAAACTTAGTCATGATCGCAAGTGGAATCAAGACAAGAAAAAAATTTGATAAGTGAGAGAATAGAAAATCTGAATATATGAGTTTAAGAGAAAGCGTATTAATATTTCTAATATTTTTGTTATGATGTCTCAAATTTAGTAGTTAACTAAAACTACACCGCGTTATAGCACATAGTTTGAATTTTTATTTATAAAAAAGATAAAAAATATTTAAATTTAAAATCAATTTTTTGTAGTTATTTAATTATGTATTTAAAAATAAAAATAAAAATATAGTAGGGTGAGAAAAATATAGGAAGTTGGTAATTTTGCTCTGTTATGTATTTAAATATATTTTTTTCTTGATGATTTTAAAATTATTGATATTTAAATTCAATGATCACCGTTTAAGACTTATATTTTTGATTCAAATTAAAAGCTAATTTTAACTTATGATTTTTTGAAATTATCTCTAAACATTTAGTTTCAATGTAAAAAGCAATTTTATCCCTGGACATAAAACTAGTAACCTAAACCTCATCCAAATTAAAGGAGCATAATCTAAACCAAATCCAAACAAAATACTTAAAATGGGTCCTAAATTTATGTACCAAAAAATCAAACCCCAAATAAGAGGCAGAACCAAATCAAGAACCAAATGAGTACCCAATATATTTTAATCAAAATTTATTGTTTTTTAAGTTTTTCTATGAAATCTTTACTAATTTTAAATTTTTATATAAAACTACTCGAGCCCCAACTCTATCTATACCAGACAAAACCTGATTCAAAAAATAAAAATACTTGAATAAACCTTAAATCAAAAGAACTAAAATACTAATTAGAGGAACTAAACCTAACAAAATACCAGATTGGATCCCCAATATATTAACCCAGAATATTGAATCCAAACGCAAACCAAAACCAAAACATTAACCAAATTTGTAACCAGTATTATTTTATTAAATTTTAGCATTTTGAGTTTGTTGTATTAAATCTTTATTAATTTTAAAATTTTATATAAAAGATTATAACAAAGCCCACGGGCAGTTATTAACAATAAATTAATTTTATCATATACTTTATAACTAAGTTATTTAACCATAGGTTAATTTTATCATATAATTTATAACAAATATACTCAGATTTTTAACCTCTAATCCTGCCGCAAGTGGACAACAATCAAAATAGCACTACCGGATCGAATTCACAAGGACCAAAAGTTACACTATCAATCTCAAGAATAAACTTAAGCTAAAAAAAGTAAGGTTGTTGTGGTTTAAGTAAAAAAAGCACTAGAAATAACATGCATAAGTTCAAATAAATAAAAGCATCAGGTTCATGGAAATCATTACGAAATCAAAGTCATATATAAGAGCACTATTCAGGGTAAGTTTAAGACCAATTCTGGAACACTGAACACAAATTTATAGCAAACCCACTACCGTGGTGTCGACTACTATATCTAGCAACTTAGATTCTAAATTGTCCTTTGAATCTAGAGATCTAAACACGCATTAACAAATAAGACTGATAAGTTCTGAATTTTCCTTAACATCACTTTTGTTGGCTAAATACAAATTGTTCATCTATGTTCTTTCAATTATCTAACAAGCACATTTGGTGAGTTAAACAATCTATGATCATAAGCAAGGTGACGAGTCTAACATAAATATTAAAGATAACCATAGATGAACAACATTGTGTATAAAAACCCTATATGGCCCTAATTCATTGATTCCCTAAAATCCCTAGAATACCCAAAACATGATTGGAAAACTATTCAGACATGATAGAACATAACAAAAGTAACCGAGTATGAGATATTCTTCATGAAGCTAACAAGAACAATGAAGGAGTCTCCAACTAAAAAATGAAAACATTTTCTGAAAAGTGGCTAGACCTATTTTTAATATGTCAAACTCGTTTTGGTTCAACTTAAATCAAACCGGACAGAATATGATTTTTTTTTGGTTTTCTCGTGGAACGGGCCCAAGTATGACCTATCTTCAATAAAATCATCATATCATCTCAACTATTTGTCTGACTACCCTTAAAGCACCGCCAAATGAAAGCTAACTCAAGTGTCTATCTTGTTTCATAATTTTAGCTCGATCCAACAGTAAGAAATCTTTCCAAGAAAGCTCAACACCTGATGCTTCTGTCTAAATTTGCATATCCATATGCTTGTTTTCACTCAAAACAGCTGATTTTCTCTCAATGTAACATATGACCTAAAAAGACTCGATAACGGACTAAAAGACTCTAAACACACTTTGACTCAATAAAATGTTGGGTTTTGATTGCCAAATTATAATGGGCCTAACGATTAACTATTGGGCCAAGAATGAATCACAATTGAGACTAAGATCCATCTTGTATAAAATCAGAAATAGAGAGATGAAGCAGCTAAAAATAAGAAACATTGACGGTGACTTTTCTTAAAGCTGAGCAAGAGAGATAATAGAGAGAAGAAAGAGACGCAACGTTTGGTTGTAGATTCACGCATAACAAATTTGTGACGGCTTTGAATCATCTTCTTCCTTCTTTCTTTGTTTTTTTTGAACTCATTCAATCTCTTCATTCTTATTCTTCATCTTCTTGTAACAATGGTTCTTTCGTTTTCTGTGAGATGATAGAACAATCAGAGTTAAAGCTCTAAGCACAACTTCACTTGAGATTCACACAGATTGGTGAGGCAAATTGCTTAAGCTCAGAGGTTTCTTCCTCGTCTCTATTGTATTCTTCTTCTTCTAGTTGCAGGTCAAGATTCAGCTAGAATCTTCGTGTTCGTCTTCAATAGTTGCTCCAAGAATATTAAGCAATTTGCTGAAAGTTTGGATCCAATGACAAAGAACATAATCATTCCAGATCTATCTAAACTTTATCCTCTCACCGGATCCAACTATCGGAGGTGGTCTGACGAGCTTATCTTCTTCTTTCAAGAAACTGGATTGGACTACGTGTTGACCGAAGAATCTGGAGCAATCAAAAGAGATAGTTCTTCTATAGCAGAGAAAGATCAACATAGCAAAGATCCAAGAGATTCGCCTAAATCTAATCATATTCAAGCAAAGAAACAACAGAAAGATGGGAGCTTCGAAGATCATAATCGCACCTGCAGAGGACACATTATTCGTCATCTTTCTCAGAAGCTATTTGACATTTACATCAGTTTTGATTTTGCAAGAGAAATCTGGTTAAGCCTCAAAAAGAAATAGAGAGGAGAAGACAAAGGAAAGAGACAATACAGCACATCTCAATGGACGTGCTTCAAGATTCGAGATGACATTCCGGTTTTGGATCAACTCCATGACTATGAAGCAATTGTTTCGAGAATTCAGGCTGAAGGAATGCCAATCGACAACTATCTTGCAGCACTGGTCTTGGTTGATAAACTGCCAGACTCATGGAACAACGATCAATCGAGACTCAAACATGAGAAGAAAAAAATGAGACTCAATGAGTTAATCTTAGATATAATGATAGAAGAAGCAAATAGGATGTATCATGGTAAGAATTCTGAGACTAGTTCATACAAATCTGATGCTAATCTTGGAGAAACCTCTTCAGGAAATGAGAAAAAGAAGGGAAATGGAAAGAAGAAAGAAAAGGAGAACAAAACACATCAAAGGCAGACTGTTGAATTCAAGAAGAAGGTGAAATGTTGGAACCGCGGTAAAACAGGTCATAAGAAGTTTGAATGTAAGCAGCCACAACAACAGAAGAAAGAAACTGAGGTGAATCTAGCTGAGAACATAGGTGTTGTTGTCACTGAAGCTTTTACTGCATTAGACAAGATAGAGTGGATAGTAGACTCAGGATCTACAAGACATATTTGCAACCAGAAATCAATCTTCAAAAGGATGGAAGACAACAACAACAACACTGTCTATCTAGGTGATGCAAGGGGATTAAAGTGGAAGCAATCGGCAAAGTTGAACTAATGCTGTTATCAGGGAGATCTCTAACCTTGACTAAAACCTTGTTTGTGCGTGAAATGCATAGGAACTTGATATCTAGTGTACTTTTAATGAATGATGGGGTGAAACAAACTATAGAGGATGGGATGTTAGTGCTTTCAAAGAATGGGATCTATGTGGGTAAAGCCTTTTGCTGTGGAAACCTTTTTGTATTGGAAACTGTTGAGAAGAATAAAGAAAATGATTATGCTTACTTGGTGTCTATTTATGATTCATGGCATAGTAGACTTGGTCACTTGAATGCCAAATCGATTAAAAGACTGAAACAAGCAAATCTGATTCATGATCCAATGAATTTCAGTACATCAAAATGCGAAATTTGTATAGAAGCTAAGCATGCTAGGTTGCCTTTTAGAAACTTTATCACTCGTTCAACTTCTCTTCTAGAACTGATCCATACAGATATAGCAGATTTTAAATATATTGCTAGCAGAGGGGGAAATAACTACTTTATCACATTTGTTGACGATTTCTCAAGATTTACTAGAGTATTCTTGTTGAAATCAAAGGATGACCCATTGGATGTATTCATTCAATATAAAATCGAGTAGAGAATTAGTTGGATAAGAAAATAAAAGGGTCGACGTGCTATTTCCCTCTGATAGTTTTAAAAGTTTGTAGATGTACCCAGATCTTTGGCTTGTTAAATTTCCCCCTCATGTAAGTTTAAGATATTAGATTCTCCCTGACATAGTAATGGAAATTGATTTCCCCCTAGTGTTTTAAATCAGGTTTAAATTGATGCACTAAACCATGGTTATCTGTAATTGATGCATTAATCGGAATTAAACTACAAATTGCCCAATCCATGACCCGATTACACCTAACCAAAACCCAATTAATAAATGGGCTGGGTTTAACGACGAAGAATGGGTCAGGTTTGTCTCACAAAATGGATCCTGGTTTGGTTTATTTTCAAACATCGAAGGATTCGGTAGTGATTCCATTGATTTAAACCGGATTTAAAACACTAGGGGGAAATTAATTTCCATAACTATGTCAGGGCGAATCTAATATCTTAAACTTACATGAGGGGGAAATTTAACGAGCCAAAGATCTGGGTACATCTATAAACTTTTGAAACTATCGGGGAGAAATAGCACGTCGACCCATATGGCNAGATCAGATAAAGGTGGAGAGTATATGTCTGACAAATTTAGATGTTTTTGTGTGAATGAAGGTATAATACATGAAAGTTCAGCTCCCTACTGTCCTCAACAAAACGGAATCGCAGAGAGGAAGAACAGGACACTCAAGGATATGATAAACGCTATGATCTTAAGTTCAGGGATGAGTAATCAAATGTGGGGGGAAGGAATCTTAGCTGCTTGCCACATACTCAATAGAGTGCCACACAAGAGAATCAAGGGAACACCGTATGAGCAGTGGAAAGGATTTCAACCAAATCTTAACTACTTGAGAACATGGGGATGTTTAGCCAAAGTAGGTGTACCAGACTTTAAAAGAAGCAGTGTAGGATAAAAAACTACAGACGATGTGTTTGTAGGTTATGCAAGGAATAGTGCATCATATAGATGTCTTGCCTTTGACAGAAATTCTATGGCATTACTTCATGTCATTGAATCTCGTGATGTTGAATTTTTCGAAGAAGTGTTCCCATTCAAGAAAGTTATAGATTCAAGTACATGCGCTAGTATATCTTCAAAAGATAACACTGAATCTGAATTGAGTGTGACAAGGAAAAGAGAAACAGATGTTACAAATGAAGCAGATCTTAGAAGAAGTAAGAGAACTCGAGTTGCAACTAGTTTTGGCACAGACTTCATATCAAACTTTCTCGTAGAAGAAGATGAGCTGAGCAAAGAGATTGTACTCATCTTTCTACTTGAAGAGGAACCTTTATCATACACAGAGGCTATGTAATCCACTGATTCATTATTCTGGAAAGAAGTTGTAGATAGCGAATACGAATCAATAATTTCTAATCATACTTGGGAAGTTGTGGACCTGCCAAATGGTTGCAGAGCAATAAAGTGTAAGTGGATACTAAAGAAAAAATTGAAAACAAATGGAACAATTGACAAGTTCAAGGCGAGATTAGTGGCTCAAGGATACCCACCGAAACAGGGAGTTCATTTCTTTGACACTTATGCTCCTGTAACTAAAATTGCCTCTATTAGAATGCTTTTAGCTATAGCCTCTTCTCATAGGTTGATAGTGCATCAAATGGATGTTAAGACTGCATTTTTGAATGGGGATATAGACGAGGAAATTTATATGTTACAGCCTGAAGGTTTTGTAATAGAGGGACAGGAGAACAAGGTTTGTAGGTTGAAAAAATCTCTCTATGGATTGAAACAAGCACCAAAGAAATGGTTCGAAAATTTTAGTTCAGTTCTGTTTGAGAATGGATTTATATCTAATTCAGGAGATGCATGCATTTTCAGCAAAGGGGATAAGATCGAATATGTAATAATTTGCTTGCATGTTGATGACGTGATTATCTTAGGAACTAGCTTATCTATAGTAGAAGAAACAAAGCTGTTTCTGAGTTCTAAATTCAGCATGAAAGATCTTAAGGAAGTAGATGTTATCCTGGGAATTAAAGTGATAAGAACTGAAAATGGTTTTAGTCTATCTCATTCTCATTATCTAGAAAAAATCCTTAAGAAGTTTGGTTATTGGGATATGCCTGTAGCTAGAACACCTTATGATAGCTCACTGCACTTATGCATAAATAGATGTGAGAGTGTTCGACAATGTGATTATGCTAAGATACTTGGAAGTGTGATGTATTTAATGAATTGTACACGACCTGACATTGCATATGCTGTAAGCAGACTTAGCGGGTACACTCACAGTCCAAATGAAGACCATTGGAAGGCAATGGATCGGCTGCTAAGATACCTTAAAGGAACACAAAACTGGAGTCTCAATTATAAGGGATCAGTATGTGTCTTGGAGGGCTTTTGCGATGCAAACTGGGTGACAGACAATGATGAGATCAACTCCACCAGCGGATATGTGTTCATGCTAAAAGGTGGAGCCATATCTTGGAGATCTAGAAAGCAAACCTGTGTTGCCAGATCGACGATGGAGTCTGAGTTAATTGCTCTGGAGCTGGCAGCACAAGAAGCAGATTGGTTAAGAAGTGTATATGCAGACTTACCAATAGTTAGTTCACCTTGTTCTTCAATACTAATGAGATGTGACTCTCAGGTTTCTATTGGAGTAGCTAAGAACAAACTGTATAATGGAAAGAAAAGGCATATTCAAATGAGACACAAGGTGTTGAGAGGGCTCATGGAAATCGGTGTGTTGTCAATCGAATTTGTAAGATCCGTAAAGAATTTGGCAGACCCCTTTACTAAGGCAATGTGTAACCGTATGGTTGCTGAGACATCGAGAGAGATGAGGCTGCTATAGACTTGAGTTTATGATCAACTCAAAGGCACCTTACTATTGGAGTTTATTAACTTAAACCTCAGTTCAAAAGGTCAAAGCTAAAGATGATCATGGAGGAAAACTCAGATAAGTCTTGGAGAATTAAGCTGAGAATGAAATCTCAATATGTCGAGATATTCTTACTTATGACTTTCATTGTATTATGAATAATAAGAACAAGTTTATGTATTATACTTGAGTAAAGATGTAATTTGCAGTATGACAATGTGAAATAAGCTATGCGAAATTGTTACTAGACACTGATTCAAGTCATTAAAAGACATCTATGGAAGAATATGAAGATTTTGAAATCAAGTGGGGGATTTTTGGTTTTTGATTGCAAAATTATAATGGGCCTAACGATTGACTATTGGGCCAAGAATGAATCACAATCGAGACTAAGATCCATCTTGTATAAAATCAGAAATAGAGAGATGAAGCAGATAAGAATAAGAAACATTGACGCTGACTTTTCTTAGAGTTGAGCAAGAGAGATAACAGAGAGAAGAAAGAGACGCAACGTTTGGTTGTTGATTCACGCATAACAAATTCGTGATGGCTTTGAATCATCTTCTTCCTTCTTTCTCTATTTTTTTGAACTCATTCAATCTCTTCATTCTTATTCTTCATCTTCTTGTAACAATGGTTCTTTCGTTTTCTGTGAGATGATAGAACAATCAGAGTTAAAGCTCTAAGCACAACTTCACTTGAGATTCATACAGATTGGTGAGGCAAATTGCTTAACCTCAGAGGTTTCTTCCTCGTCTATGTTGTATTCTTCTTCTTCTAGTTGCAGGTCAAGATTCAGCTAGAACCTTCATGTTCGTCTTCAATAGTTGCTCCAACATAAAATACAAAAAAACAAAGGCAAAAAACCGATAAAACACAGTTTATCAATAACACATCCTAAATGAAAGTGTCTCTTGCTTTAATATAAAAGATACGATTGTGATACATATCAATCTTATTTCAACATATGTAAAACACTTTCCAATAAGATGTTTTTTTCTTCTCGACTTTTTGTTTTCTGTTGACATTTTTCTAATTAAGATAAAATAATAGAAAGAAAAATTGTTAATTCAGAGATGGAATAAAAATTTATAAATATGTGCCAGTGACGTAAAATATGAAAAAATTTAAGTGAAAAAAATATAGAAAACGAAGAGAATAAAAATAAATGAAGAATATTAAAGACTTTGTAATGAAAAACTCAGATAGCTCATCAAGTTTTCTCTCAGGTGCATCAATCGAGAAAACACATCACTCATTTTCTTCCAACGCCAGCAACACCAGTATCACCGAATCTTGTCGGCATTTGACTTCTTGTGCATCTCTCTCCTTTGTTTTGTCTTTCTCTTCGTTACCTCACTATTAGATGTGAAATTGAATTTTTTTGGTTTAATTGTATCTATACCCTGTTTACACTAACTATATAACACTGATTGTATAACTGATTTGTGTGATTTTTGATGGTTTTGGAGTCTCAATTTAGGTCACTTTGCATTCATATAGATAGACTTTCCTTGCATTTAGGCTTGTTTTGCATTCTTTGCATTTGCATTTGGAGTTTTGGAGTTCATCTAGGTAAAAGGAGCAGAAAAAGAGCAAAAACTAGAGCCAAGAAGAAATAGAGCAGCTGCTGGAACATCTAAGTTAAGAATGATCGTGCACCCTCGGATCGCCACCTCGCAGATGTACACGAGGAATACCAAGAATGCTCAACAAAGGCTGCCTTGGGGACTTACCTCAATCTATCTCTCGCAAGGAAAATCCGGTGAGGAACAAAGACTCATCCATCTTCACGTCAAAGGTCATACTCGGAGCTACAACTTAGACAAGAACTACAAAGACAGAGAAATGAAGCGTTCCTTGGTGCCCAAGCTCGCGCAAAGTCTCCGAGGGAAGCTTCACTGACCGCCAGGTTGACAAAATTAGGTCGGTTTGACCATTAGGGTTATGAGAATGACCCTATAAATACCCCTCTAATGATCCTCTTATCATTATGTGATGTTTAGCCGAAAAACTCTCTCTTACTTTACTGCTATTTTCCTGTAAGCTTGTTTTAAGGTTTGTACTCTTTTAATGGTTATCAATTGAATGAATTAGTTTTGCTTGTTATCTTCATCTTTTTCTTCTTGCAATTTAGCTTCATTACTTTAATCATGTCATCGGAATCTATCCCACTCCTCAGCCCTCTTGAAATGAGGAGCGAGTAGATCTCTTTGGATCTCGAGGATGGGGAGATCGGAGGTGAATACGTTGATTCCCTCACTTAGCTAACCGTTCAAAACACTGATCTCTTCTACTAAGGCCAAGCTTAATGCTGATCTCTTCCTGATAAGTTGAGATCTGATTTGGGTCATGACCGAAGGCTAGCGCTGACGGAAATGAAGGCCCCGATCCTTACTAGAGATGGCTTGATCCACCGAAGAGAGATCTAGCATGTGGATCGGTCATTAGACGATTTGGGCAAGGCTTTATGCGTCCGGTTCGGCGAGATCACGATGAGAGTCGGAAAGGATCAGCCGATCCGGATAGAGATCCTCACCGTGAGAGTGGGCGGATCTAACCAATTTCCCGGTCTAGAGATTGCTCAAAGAAATACGGTGAGTGGGATCAGCGGGTTTACCGCTGATCAACCTCCCAATCCTCTTGATCCTTTCTTCTAGCATTGCTTAAAACCTTATTTTCATTTTGCACTCTGTTTTTGCATTATTTCTCTGTTTTGTTATTTCAAATTCTGTTTTATTTTTGTCTCTAGCTTATTTTGTCCTTTGTGCTAGTTTGCTAGCTTGGTATTTTTTAGAGTCTATCATTGTGACTGGATGTTAAATTAACTTGAACAAGGATTTGGTATTAGGTAGATTGTTAACAAGCATTTCCGAGTATTGGTTCGACAAACTCACTCTACTCACCACCATACTCTATGATTCAATAGAAGAACCACAAAAAACTCTTTTATCAAATTGGCACTATTGCCAAATCAGATTTTTGCTTGTTTCAATTAATTATTTACTAGTCTTACGATCAAGTTGCGTGTTTACTGCTTTGATAACTTTTCTTTGCTTCATACATCTTGTATCTATAAGGACCAAGCTTTAATCATATTGACAAGTCGTTGTTTCTTTCCTTGCAGGCCTTGCAGGTTAACCTCGACATTTGGACCCGAGGACGGACTCAGACTTTTCAACCTCGCCTTAACTCCTGCGAGTTAAGTGAGAACTCAGACCAAGTTGATCAGTTGATGCAAACACGTTCGAAGGGCTCTCACAACCTCCAGCCACTCATCGACAAAATCAACCTCCTTCCTCGTGAACTTAGACTCTAGCGCCAAGAATGCAGCTGCCGCAGCCTGATCTGGACAATACAACACCCAGGCACAAAAATGGATGGAACACCACCACTATATAATGAAGTCGTCCACAAGGCGCGAGTACATACCCAAGCTCGCCACCTTCGCTACATTGGTGTGAGTGATGCTCCAAGCACTCACACTCAATGGAACGGGATCCAACCGCCGGTGATCCAGAATAACAACTTTGAGGTCCAAAACAACAAGTTCCACGGTTCCAAAACAACAAGTTCCACGGTTTGCCCTCGGAGGACCCCCTTGACCACCTTGAAGAGTTTGAGAGACTATGTACTTTTGCTCGCATCAATGGAGTGAGTGAGGACGCGCTGAAGCTAAGACTATTTCCCTTCTCTCTTAGAGATAGAGAACATCAATGGGAGAAGCACCTACCCAGGGGCATGATGTTCCTCATATTTTGTCGGTTTTGAGCTCATTATTACGGTTATATTTTGGGAATTTTTCTGTGTTTTATTGAGATTTCAGGTCAAAAACGCTTAGAGTNCTTAGAGTTGGAATCGTGCTTGAAGGTGGACTTTGGAGAAGTTTGAAGCATTTTCGGGTATTCTCCA
>OVBA01005565.1:0-19556 GCA_900406435.1 Lepidium aucheri
TCTTGGAATACCACGAACTATTTCACTCATTTCACTTTCTCAACAAGAACGTACACTGAATTGGTAATGAAATCGCCAAATCCCCAATCTGGAACCTCTCAATTTATGAACCCTAATTTCTAATTTCGACCAAAATCTCCAATCTGTTTATGAAAACGATGCCGTTTTTTTAAATAAATTCTCACCCAAAACGACGTCGTTTTGGCATCAGCAAAAGATTAAAACACATCAGCGTCCGCGTGTCATGATTATTAGCCTAATCGGATTGTTTTAGCGGTTGACTAACAAGGCAAACGGTCAATCAAGGATTTTGCCGAAATTAAATAGTTTGTGTATGAAATAGGAACTTGTTGTCAAAAAACTTAGTTTTTGGCCAGACTCAAAAGTTCATGTATAAAAAGGCACTGCGCGTAAAGTTCGCTTAGGTTTTGGCTGTTTTCCCCTAAATTGCGAGTAACATTTTTGTAACTCAAGTGCGTGTGACATATTTGCAAGTAAATTTTTAGTAGCACAATTAGTTGCAGAATGAAACTACGCTGGGAGTGCCAAAATTAGTTGCACATTGAGACTATTTAAGGAGTCTTAAATCAGTCGCATTTTAGAGATTAAAGTACAACTGATTGAAAGCAAATGATTGAAAGTACGACTAACGTTTTACTACTACTTCAATTAGTAGCACCTCAGTCTCACATTAGTAAAGTGCAATTGATTTGTGACTAATATTCCATATGCGAATGTCGTATTTTCTTTTAGTTGAAGAAGAAGAACTTAAAAGAAAAAAATCTTGAGAGAGATGAAAAAATTTAAAATAAAAATTAGAGCATCCACCTTGCGTACCCGAAAGATTTATATGAATATGAATATCTGTTTTGAAAATTTCATATGAATATCGTTTTTCTACTTTCTATTATTAGTAAGATACTCATATATATTTTCTAATCATATAATATTAATATTTCACAATAATTTAATATTTAAATATTAGTTTTAAATTTCATCAAATTTGTTTTAAATTACATAATTTTAACTAACATTCTTAAATAAGCGACAAGAATTAATATCAATGTTGAAGTTCTTTTTGTCAATGAAAATGGAGAGCTTTTTCTTTATTTGACTCTATGACAATCTAATGTAGCTTTGACCTAGATATTTTTTTTTTGTGGTTGGGATCAGTGGTTGGTGTTTCAGACAGCACTAGAGCCGACCTCCTCTTTTGTTTCACCAGTAGGGCGCCTATGTTCAGTTAGATCTTGTATTTGTGTTGGGGTATTGATGCGAGGAAAAAGTGTGGTGGTTCTAGAAACCAATATTCGGTAAAGTTCCTTCTGGCGATGTTTGATGGTGGTTGTAGACTATGCTTCTCATTTTGGTTACTCAGATCGGGTCTCAACCTGTGTGAAAGAGAAGTTTTGGGTGTGTTCTACGAGGGGCGTCAGTGCATCTTTGGCCTTTCACAATGGTGTTTGGCCTTTTTCCATTGTGGCTCTATTTTCCTTCTTCATGATTCTTGCCCGTGTTGATCATTGTGTTTGGTGTGGTTAGTGTGTTTAGTTTAGATTAGGTTATGGCTTAATCACAGTTAAGGCCTAGTCAAAATACTGTTTTTGATATGTGGATTATAATCGGTTTGTCTAGTTCCAGTTATGGGTTAGTTTTTGTTTAAAGACTTACTTAATTTTCTCTAGTGATTAAGTATTTGCCTGGGTAGGTTTCTCCTCTGTCCCTAGCTTAGGTCTAGGGTGTAGTTGAGCTTAAATTTGGAGTATTGTTTCCCTTTATTAGCTTAGGTATGTTTGTTTCAGAATCTCGATTGGTTTGTTTGCTTCAACTTAGTTTGGCCATGGTTCCTAGCTCAGCCGGTATATTCGACATTGGCAATTTCAAGAGTGAGATTCATTTTCTCCAGAGGAAGCCACACTTTTTGATTCATGACATCATCTTTGGTACGAAGGCCATCTTCGGAATGTTGTGCGGAAACTCCTTAACTGATATCCAGATCTTGATATAATGTTGTTGGTTTATCATCGGATCGCTTCATATAAGCTTCTTTGATGTGTAAGATTGACTACGACTTTTATTCTTTAGTGGCTTATTGTCGATCTCCTATTGTTGTAATATGCCAAATCAATATCATTCAGGTTGAAATGAAAAAAAACTAAAATTCTTAAATAAACTAATTACATATTAAATTTCTTTTACTAAACATAAATATATTTATCCTATATTAACTTTTAAAAAATAATATTAATAATATAGAACATTATAAGTAATATAGAGAAATAGTAGTATTACACAACAACTAAAATCAGAAGTGTTAAAGATATTACATAACATAACTTGAAGTAAAACTTAAAACATTACAAAAACATATATAATATTATTATCTTTTCCACTAGAAAATTACTGTATTAGTAATCAAAGAGAATACATTATTGAAATACAAAATCTAGCAAAAAATAGGAATGTCTTTGGAATTTAAACCCGAACAAGGAAAGCTTTTTGAAACAGGTTCCAAAAAAACTAAGCTAAGATCCAAGTTACAACACTCAAAAACTGTAACCTTAAAAATGAAGATCAAAGTCATCGCACAGGAATAAGAATTTGAAGTGGATGACGAAACCTCTTATGACGAATAAAAATACCTCACAACTGAAGAAAAATCTACAATATCGACAAGAAAGAATCCATGAGTTATAATTGTGAAACGTCGACAGAAAAAAGCCTAATTGGAGGCGTTACCGAGAAAAAATAAATGGCAGAAAAGCAGGATACTCATTTTCTGAAACTGTCGAAGTCGAAGAAAAGCGATCAAATTTACGCCTCAATAGAACCCACAAAAAATTAGGGCTAGATGAATCCTATGTAGTACTAACAAAGAGAAAAATAACCCTACAAGGGAAATAACCAAATCCTAAAGAGCACAACGCCCCATCAAACCAGAGAGGAAACTAAATGATCAAATTAGGGCTGGAGCTAACAAACACCTAAAACCGGATCTAGTTATATCGAAAGAGGAACTAACCAACAACTAAACCATTGTTATAAGACCAAATACAAATGGACCCTAGCGAGAGATTAAAAGTTCAAGAACAGAGCCTACTCACAGGAAAAAACGATGGTGAGGCAACAATGGTCACATATACAATGTTACAAGCTCAGTCTGTCACTAGCAAGAACCAGACTGAGAGGATGGCAAGGCTTCTTTGAAAAGAGAGAGAAAACCTGGCTTTTTCATCATCGGACCCCCCCTCTACTCAAAGCTTTAACAACGTAAACCCTTCACTTGCCTCAGCTTTGTCACCATCAGCCTCAACTGAAGAAGATCTTTGGCCTACTTGTGCGTGAGCTCAACTTGAGGTGAAACACACCCAATATAAATTGATCTCACTATGTAAAGGATAAAATGGTGGCTAGACAAAAGGGGTAAACGACATCGATGTTAAAGGAGCCACCGGCTATCGTTCACCAAGCAGATCAGAAAAGGCTGAGACTTGATGGCTAGGTTACGATAAAATCGCTCTTCTCATTGAGGAGAGAAAAAGCACTGTAAGCAGATATAATATTTATAATTATGTAAAATATTAAGTTTAGTTATCAGTTGATGATTTGCCATGCTTTTGCCATATGTGTTCAACCAAATCAGCATGTAATTGTTGGTATATATTTTTATCACGGAGTCGAGTGCAGTTGTCAAGAATCTTACTCAGATTTGTCGAGTATGTAAAATCCACTTGCGCTCTTCCAGTTTCTTCGACTTGTTGGAATTAAGAAACATCATACTAAATATATTAATCACATTTATCTTCTACCACCATGTTTTGTAGTATTATTTATACTTTCATTATATTCCTTTTTTAAATCCCAAAAAACTCTGGATTTTTAAAAGATAGCAAATCGGGCTTGTAAGATTTCAAAAGCTCGCTCAATTCCTATCAAACAGATTCTTGACGTTGAGAAAATAATGACGCTTTAGGGTCTTGAGGTAGTCAGAATGATTGGAAAAATGTAGCCCATTTGGATTAATAACATCTAGGAAAATAATCCAAATGATATTGGTGTTCATTGACAAAGTAATTCACTTTTGGAGCTTGATCTTATAAAATATCAGCAAAAATAGGAGAGTAGTCAAGAACATTAATATCATTCAATGAACCTAAAAAGTCCAAAAAATGCATGTCAAATCCAAAGGTCATATGTTATAAGAAAAATTTAAAGAGTGGCGAGCAATTTTCCCTATGGAATGGCTTAGGACTCTCCAATATGTTTAGAGTCTCTTACTTTACATTATTCGAGTGTTGATTTGCTAAGAATTTCCTTTTTGTGATTTTGAATATTTTATTTTATTTTCTTTCCTTACTTTGCCATCAAGCCATAAATTACTCTTAAAATTGACCTGTGGAACCCTAGCAAACGTTTTTGGTGACTGTGTTTTCCTCGTTTTGCTTATTCATTTAGGAACGGTGATGATTAGTGTGTGGTATTGTTTGAAGAATATGTATGATCTCCTTGGCGAAACATTGCAAAGTTTGACGAACAAAGAGAAGAAACCAATTAAATTATGTTTTGGCCCAAAGAGTAGTGTTGTGGAATGTAATAATTGTAGTTTTATAGGAAGATTACTAAATCCTGGTGTTCAGTGGATGTCTAACTTCATCCACGACATGCCTAAAATGTTGGTTGTTTGGACGTATGATAACTGGGGAATAGTCATGGATAGATGGGTGGAAACTCCACCAATATGTCTTTTGCAAAAATTGCAAATCTGGGTAAGGCTGAGAGATGTGCCTACCGTGTGCTGTGATACAGATGTCCTGTTAGAGATGGTGGGCTGTCTTGGCTGTGTGCTGGAGCTAGTTTTTGATCTTCTTAAACCTCAAAGTATGGATTTTATCCTGGCTCAGATCCTATTTGATGTTTCAAAGCCTTTGGGTAATGCACAAGAGTTTGAGCTACCACAAGGAGGACTTTTCTCCATCAGATTTGAATATGAAAGTGTTCGTAAGCCATGCTATGAATGCTAGCGTTTGACTCATGATATAACTAAATGTCCTTTGAACTCGAATAACATGCATTCTACTGATATAGTAGGTGAGAAGTTGCATCTGGATAGTGCTAAACTGATTAAGTAAAGAAGATCATATGTTATGTGTTATCACTAACGAAGATATTGGAATAGACAAAATCACAAGAAAACCAAAGATTGCTAATGAGGTAATGGATTGGATGCGGAGCTACCTCTTAGTTTCTTATCCATCAGAAAAACAAGCACGCATTGATCGGGTTGGAAGAGTTTTATGGAACTTAGATGGTGATGCAGCTAAGAAGATTATTATATTGAGACTCAAAGCTCCTCCTACTGTGACAGTGGATATTAATAAAGGGAAGGTACTTGTGTATGATTTCAAGGAAGATGATAATAAGAAGAATGGTGGTGAAAAGCTATTAGCATCATCCTTCAAAGCTGCTACTACTTTCTCAAATAGTTGTAACCAAGCATTATATTGTATTGATCACAGTATGCTTGAGGCTAGACTAAAACAGAACTCAATAGTTTTCTACATTGGTAGTGATGTTGGTCCTTCTCGGGTTAAGCATGAAATGAATAGAATTCGTAAACATCCAAGAAAGTGGATGCGCCAAAATGGAATGGCGAAAACTATGGTGGTTTACAAGGCCAAAGTCAACAATTATGAAATCACAGAGATAAAGCCTAAGAGGGAGGTCAATGAAGATACTGGTACAGATGGTGATACGTAAGCTATTAAGTGTAGCAATATTGAGGTGGTTCCCAGGGTGGAACCGCCTACGGATGAATGAGCATTTTGAGATGGAATTGTCAAGGTTTGAGGATTTCCTTGACAATTCAATTTCTTTGGGAGATGCAACGTGAGCATTTTCCACATTTTATATTCCTTATGCAGACTAAAAACTCCATTCTTCACCTATCAAGAATTCAGAGATCTTTTGGTTATGAGAATATACATGTTGTGGAACTGTAGGATCTTAGCAATGGTCTAGCTCTTATGTGGAAAAAGTCTTACCAAGTTGATATTCTGTTTTCTAATAAAAAATATTGTTGATGTTAAGGTGACTTTTGGCTCCATGTTCTTCTTTGTTTCATTTGTGTATGACGAGCTGTCAAGAACACTAAGATAAGTGGTACGAGATAAATTAAAAGACAAGATATGAATATATGAATCTCATAGCATCTAACCATAGGCCTATCCTTCTTTGATTGTCAAGTGAT
Organism: Lepidium aucheri; assembly: GCA_900406435.1. NCBI lineage: Eukaryota > Viridiplantae > Streptophyta > Magnoliopsida > Brassicales > Brassicaceae > Lepidium > Lepidium aucheri. Next base: position 6,248 of record OVBA01005565.1, read on the forward strand.
TTCAAAGTTTCAAAGGTTTATCTTTGATCCATGTTGGCGTTCTAAAGCGGGAATTCAGGATGTGATATCATGAGTGTGGAAACAAGATAATACAATGCCTAGTGCCTCTGTTTTGGAAAGAATAGTTGATTGTCGACAAGCCTTATCCAAGTGGAAGAGAGGTTTTGAACATAACTCAAAACGTATCACAAGACAACTCAAAGCCAGATTGGAGGTAAAAGGGAGTAGTAAGGTTTGTCCAGATAGAAATCTTCATGACATTAAACATGAGCTGGCCAAAGCATATTAAGAGTAAGAGGCGTAGTGGAAGAACAAAAGCAAAGAGAAGTGGCTAAGCAATGGGGATCGCAATACAAAGTTCTTTCTAGGAAGTGTCATAAATAGAAGAGTGCAAAATTCTATCTCAGTACTCTAAAATGCAGCGGGTAATGCACAAGCTACTGAAGGCTGTCAAGAATATTGCTCTGAGCTGCTTGTGTATTATTGAATGTATCGATTATAATATATATATGAGCTTTAACTTAGCCATCAAGTAAAGAATAATGTCAAAAATTAACTTAATGCGAGATTTCCGTATCTACCTAATATCTTGAGGAACATTTATTTAACCTAATCTATATTTAGCTAATGAGATTGTGGCCCAATAGGGGTTTAGGTCCCAATATCCTAATACTCCCCAACAAACTCATACGTGGTAACACGTGTGAGATTGGACAAGTCTTCAAAGTAGCAACATTCTATCCAGCGGTTAGATCATCTTCATGGTATTGTACTTGGCTGTCGATTTATCTTCACAGTGTTATACTCAGCAGTTCATTCATCTTTGCAGTATTATAGTTGGCTGTCGAGTCATGTTTGCGGTGTTATACTTGGTCGTCAAGTCATCTTTGCGGCATTATACTCGGCCATTGAGTTATATTCGTGGTATTATACTAGACCGTCGAGTTATCTTAGATATTTAAACCCGGTCGTAGGATCAAAGCGGCTTTAATACCAGTCGTTAGGTCATCGGCCTTTATACCTGGTCATGGGGTAAAACTAGGTACAACAAGTTTGGGTCGTTCTTCGAACATCTTGTTCATGAAGAAACTTGTGTAGTCGAATTCAAATTCATCACCACCGGATCAGCATCATATCCGTTGGAGCCATCATCATATCATGGTAACCTGCTATATTCTTCTCAACAAACTAAAGAAATTAATGGTGGTCAGTTTTTACCAAATCAAACAAATCAAATAATATGTGAGACGTCTTTTCCATCATCTTCGTCTTCTTTCTCTTTTTTATTTCTTTCACAATATTTTTTTTGAAAAGTTTAGAAAAATATAGTTTTCTAATAGAAGAAAACCCAACAGTGTTATATATAAAAAATATATAACATTAAGAAAAAGAGCTTGACGAAAACGTTTAGAAACTTCTTCTTTTCTTTTTTTCTTTTTTTTAGTAAGAAACCTAAATTGTTAAGAAATAGAAAACCTAACGACATCTTCATTTGGATCTTCATCGTTGTTACCACCATCTCCTTTATCAGTGGTCTGAATCTCCATGATCTCGAAACAGAATAGATGATCGAAATAAGAAACTAAAAATTTAGGTTAATAATTTAGGGTTTGATGAAGAGTTAGGGTTTTCAAATTTTTTATAGGGTTTTTAGAGCAAAAAGATTTTAGCACACACCAAAAGGAGGCTCTGATATCATGTCAAGAATATTGCTCTGATTTGCTTGAGTATTATTGAATGTATCGATTACAATATATAGATGAGTTTTACTTAGCCATGAAGCAGAAAATAATGTCAAAAAGTAATTTAATGGAAGATTTCCATATCTAGCTAATATTTTGGGGAATACTAATTTAATTTAATATATATTTAGCTAATCAGATCATGGCCTAATAGGGGCTTAGGGCCCAATATCCTAATAAAGGCTCCAAAGGGGGCATGGATGTTGTGTATTTTTGGAACCTATTCACCTCGTCATCACCATGCAATGTTTTAGAGTTATTACATGAAATGGAAACACATATAACAGTAGATATGAATATTCAGCTTTGTCGACATGTTACAAGTGAGGAAATCAAATCTATGGCTTTTGGTATAAACGGGAATAATACCCCGGGTGCAGACGAAATGACATGATTATTTTTTCAAACATATTGGGATATCTTAGGAGAACAAATCATTGCTGAAGTAAAGAAGTTCTTTACAACGGGAATCCTTCCAAAGGATTGAAACTTTACATGAATTTATCTCATCCCTAAGATTCCAAATCCTAACAAGATTTCAGACTTGAGACCTATAAGTCTTTGCTCCGTACTCTATAAGATTAACCCCAGGTTATGAGCAACTAAGAAGGTGTTACCAAAACTCATTTCTGAATCTCAAGGAACCTTTGTACATGGTAGACTTATTTCCAACATCATCCTGGTTGCACATGAAATGGTGCGTGCTCTTCATTCGAACCAGCGATGTCAAAAGGATTATATGGCTATCAAAACCGATATGTCAAAAACTTATGATCGGCTTGAATGAAGCTTTCTAGAGGCTCTTTTCATACATATAGGTTTTGATACAGTTTGGATACAATGGCTGTTAGAGTGTGTACATTCTATTACATACACATTTCTGGTTGATGGACAAACATATGGTCTTATAAAGCCAGAACAAGGACTTAGACAAAAAAATCCATTATCACCTTTCATATTCATATTATGCGCAGAATGAATGATAAGTATACTGAAACAAACAGATATTAATAGATGTATTTCTAAACCATAGAGTCTCTAAAAGCAGTCTACATGTACATTACTTGTTTTTTGGAGACGATAACCGATTTTTGTGCAGAGCAACTCTTAAAGAAGGACAAAAGATTTTGAGATGTTTAAGGCAATATGGAGAAGCGTCTAATCAAGAGATTAACTTTTAAAATCAGCTATTTCCTTTTGCAATAAGCTTGATCCTATAATGGAACACCTTATTAGAATTTCAATGGGTATTTTTCAAGAAGGTGGAACGGGTAAGTATTTGGGTTTGACTTAGTGCTTTAGTGGTTCAAAACATGAACGTTTAGCTTTCATAGCAAACCGGCTTAAGTCTCCGTTGAGTAATTGGTACATGAAGACACTTTCATTAGGTGGGAAGGAAATTCTCATAAAATATGTGGTGTCGACCTTACCAATGTACGTGATGTCTTATTTCAAACTTACCAAACTCCAGTGTAAGAAGATCATAAGTGCAATTATAAAGTTCTAGTGGAGTACTTATAAAGGGAAGAAAAAGATCCATTGGGTTATTTGGAATAGAGTTTCTTGGAATAGAATGTGCAAATCTAAAAATGATGAAGCCTTGGGGTTTTGAAATATAGAGGCTTTCAACCAAGTTTTTCTTGCAAAGCATGGTTGGAAGGTATTATTAGAACCAAACGAATTGCTAGAAAAGCTATCAAAATCTTGATATTTCCCTAATAAGACGTTCGTAGAAGCGTTGCAAAGTACATGGCCCTCTTATGCTTGGCGAAGCATTATTTTTGGCAAAGAACTCTTGAGTAGGTGGATCATGAAGAATATCAGCAATGGAAAAAATACTATGGTATAGTTTGACAAACGGATTTTCGATGGCTTGGTTGCAATCATCTAATTGTATTGAACGGCCTCAGGAGACCACTCAATGACTACCGTCTCAATGCCACATATGGACTATGCCCGCTATGGGAGTTGTCAAATGTATTGTCAGCATTTTGTGGAGAGATGCAGTCTCGCTGAGTGGTATAGCGTGGATTTTAAGAGATTATTCTGGGGTCGTCTTGTTCCATTTGTGTGATGCTCTCTCGCCCTCTCAAGATAGGGACATTGTAAATTTCAGAGGCATATTATGGTAATTAAAAAGTCTTGCGGATATCAGAATTGATAATGTGGAGATTTGGATCAAAAGCAGAGTGGTAATTGATGTTTGTTTTACTCCTCGTGATTGGCCAAAATTTAGAATCTTTTGAATCGCATAGCCTCTACTCAAAATTGTTTGAATCATTGTGAGTTAATCATTTCCTCTGCTCCTGCAAATAAGGTTGCAAGGAAAATCACGTCATGTGTTATATGGAAAAAAAATTGACATCGTATTTCTCAAGGGGTGAACCATCTTGGTTGATATATTTCTTTACGAATGATGACCGTTTATAGTAATCTTTATATGACTCATTTAAGGTCAGAAAAAATGGCTAAAAAGCCATCTTTTGAGAAAACACATTTATCAATGTCACTCTTCTATCTACGTTTTCCTTTTTAATTTCTTTTTAATTAAAAACTTATTTAAAAGACATAATAACCATAAAAGTTGAGTTTATTTATAGACTCAACCACTTGACCTAATTGAATCTGACCCCCAGTTAAAATCCCTAATTTCTATTTTTTTCAGCCATTAAATTCCTAAATTTTCTTTCGAACGTTTTGGATGTCGAGAGACGATTAACGTTATTTTTTGTTTTTCAATATTTCACAAGGTAAGGAATCTTCTGTTTGATTTTTCTGTTTTCTGATCATGTTTTTTTCTCGATTTTGATCCGTCCGATGTTTTTTTCTTCCTGCGATTTCTATACAGTGAGATATCTCTTTTGAACCTTGTTTGACTAAAAAGAAGGATTCTGATAATGTAAATGAAGATGGGATACGAAAAAAGACAAAGCAACTAATTATGCTAATGGAGAGGAAGAGGATGATGATGGTATTGGAGAGGGAGGAGAGAGCAGTAACGAAGAAGAAGAAGATATGAGTCATGTACATTTAAAACAACTTGAACAATTGTGTATTGTTATGTGGTTTGGTACAATTGTATTTCAATTTGGTCCAATAGGTACAATTGTTAAGATAATTCTGGTCTAACAGGTACAATTCTGAAGCTAAGTTTGATATAACTGGTCCAATTCGTATAATTGTAAACGTCTAAAATATTTGAGTTTAAAGGGATAAAATATTTTAATGTCCAATTGGTCCAACAAGTATATTTGTTAAGATAATTTTTGTCCAACAAGTACATTTGTTAAGGTAGTTTTGGTCCAATTGGTACAACTATACACAAAATAATATTTTCTCTTAGTTTACATAACTAAGCACAAAATTTCTAAATCGACAAAAAAATGAAGAGAATGGTTTTGTCTCTCTTCTTCTTCACTTTCTCTACAAACTTTGTCTCTCTTCTCCCTAAAAAAATTGACAAAAAAATGAGGGAAAACATTTTACTTCAATGAATGGGTTTTTATTAAGGGTGAAATAGAAATAGAGCATTATAAGTAGCAATTACATTAAAAAGTGGCACGGGTAATTATATTTTTTCCAAAAGTTGCAGTTAAGATTTTTGTTCTTTATGGCCATCGAAGTTGTTTGCTTCATTCTATTTTGTTTGGTATTTTGCTTATGGTCTTGATTGTTTCTCAGACTCTGTTTTTCCCTCCTTTTGTGAGGTTTAATATAAGTCTCTGCTTCTAAGCGGAAAAAAAAATTCAAAGATCATATAAAGCAACAGCCTCTAAGATCATTTTAATTTAACCATTTATAAACAAAAAAATATGATATTTTCAAACTTAGAGAAAAATATGTATGAAAATGAAGAATAAAAAAAGTCGAGTGAACTATGAAATTAAAATATATGTTGATTACTTGGAAAGAAAATAAAAGAAAAATGATCATACAAAAGATTGTCGTATTAAAAGTTAACAAAATTCTATATTAGAAGTTTAAAAAGGAGTAATAGATATACAAAATTTAGAAACTAAGTTTACTAAAATAAATACTGATTTTTATATTAGACTTTGATTAGTGGGTTTATAATTACAATATTTTTTATTTTAATAAATAATATTACAAATATAAATTCACAATAACATATAATACTCTTTAATAGATAGATTATTAACAGTAAAATATAAAATTAATTATTAAAATAATATTAATATACACATATATATATATATGTGTGTGTATATATTTATTAAATCAAATGGGAAGATAAATATTAATACTATAATGAAAAATTTAAAAACACCACTCTTACTTTTTTACTTTAAAATTATATAAATTATGTCCAAAAGAAACTGGATAACAATAACTTTTCCTCTCATAATGTCACATCATCACTATTTGAACCGAATTTAGCACATAGGTACTAATTTCTAATCGAATTATTTATCTAAGACAATAAAGTAAGAATTATGATCATTAAGGAGATAAAAAGAAGAGAGCAAATAGTTGTGTGTATTGAATAATAGAAAGTGTGTGCGTGAATTTTGAATGTCTTCTTATTGGAGGTAGTCTCCTCTATCTATAGATGAATAGATAAGGTCTAAACCTAAATTACAATGTAATATTTTGTTTTCTTCATAGGAAGATTAACATTATTTCTAAAAAATCTTCTAGATTCTTGGAAATATTTCATATTTGAGATATAAAATATTTCTTATCTTCTTGATTTGTCTTGACTAGTAGATTTTGGGCCAAAGTGATAGATGAACTTTGGACTGAGGTCTGAGATGAGCTTTGGGTTGAGGTTCGAGATGACTTATAAACTGAGATCATTGATGAACTTTGGGCCGAGATCCTTGATGAATATTTGACCGAGATCCTTAATGAATTTTGAGCCGAGTTGGATTTATGTTGGGCGAACGGTAGGATGAAACCCACCTCTAACAATCACTTAATTATTACAACATTATTTTATTTAATATCTAATCTATAATAATCTATTAAGACCATTAATTTCATACAATATATGACTATAAGAAAATATAATATATACCTCTATATATAAAAAATAAAATAATTTCTCTTTCTCATAATGTTGTCTCATCACTTAATTATTAAAATATTTATTTACTAATTTATTTACTTAATATATACTCTCTAATAATCTATTAAGATCAGTAATGCTATAAAATATATAACTACTAATACAATATATATTAGAAATGTAAACATTTTTCCTAATGGCTAAGAATACATTTATCTAATTATATTAATTCAGTTTTATTATAATTATTTCTAAAATATTTATTAACAACTATTTCAAATCTTTCTTTTAATTTTTAGATATGAAAACTGTCTGAACCGGTCTTAGCACAAAAAGTAGTAAAACGAAGGTTCCTCATTAAAAGAGTGGGAGAGAATGGGCAAAGACACTTGTATATTGGATTTGGAGCAAGTGCTAGTTAGCTAAGAACAAGAAGAGATGACTGCCGACTTGGTGTTCTTATTAGATTTAAGTATGTCAAAAAGCCGATTCTTTTTTCAAAGGATTATGCCTCTATTTATAAATTATAGAGGTGGTTATATGTGTAGAAAAAAAAGAATTATTTACAATTTTTTTGATAAGACTGTATTTGTTAAGATTCATGCTCGATTTATGGAAATTTTCCATGTCGAAACAGGAAAATTTCCATATATTTGTTTTGCTGACGTGTCATTCGACTTCTTTTCAGGTTTGTAGAACCTTCCGAGACGAGACTTTTGCCGAGTTGAAGACTTAGTGCTTGCAACTCGTTGTTCTTTTGTATTTGACCCAGTTTTTTCGGTGGACTGAAGTAAGATCTCAGATCCACCTCCAACAATTGTCCCCATAGTCAGAAAATTCTGGTGCCAAACTTCTGAGTCAAAAGGCTTTTTCGTCTTTCAGAATCTTTGGTCCACGTGTTATTTTTCAAGTGGGTTAGTCGAACGGTTGCCTAGGTTTCACACAAATAATCATTATTACCGAATGGTGTCGCTATGATTACTCCTCACTCAATTACAATTATTGTTTCGCGTCACTTCTGATTCAAGTAATTCCCTATAAATACCATGTTTCTTCTTCTTTTACCATTCACTTTTCATCTGCGCAATCTTACTCAACGATTTTCGAGTTCTTCAGTTTTCAAGCTTTTTTCAAATTTCTCTAACTTCTTTTTCTTCATTCTTATTCGGAAAATGGGTCTCGATGATTTTAAGCTTTCTAATGTTGAATCTGGTGTAAACTTTGCACTTGAGGGTTTTAACGCTCGGTTTTCTAGATGACCTTCTAGGGTTTCTGAGCCCTTAGTTTCTTCCTCTTGGGACAATGTTAAAGTCCTGTCAAATTTTGGTCGTGGAGATTCGTGACCTGCAAAACGGGGGAGAGCTAGAGCGTCTCCCTCCATATATCAGATGAAGAATTGTGAGGAGTATGAAGAGGCTTCTTACTTGCTGTTCCGGATTCATATTGGCTTCTGATTATTGCTTTGTGTTATTGTCTTGCCTCCGACTTCTAACTTGTTGTTTCCTCGATGTCTTTGCAGTTTATCGCTTTCCTGAACAGCATTATATTAGAACGGGAGAGGTCTGTTGCCAACCTGGAAAGTCGTTCTCGGAGGAACGCGTCTGGCCGAGTTGCTGGAAGTTATCTGGAAGTGGCCATACTTTGGTTAAAGCTCACTGAGGCAAAGAAGGAACTCGTTCGTGTTAAGGACGAGTTGAAGCTTGAGCGTGAGAATGTTCTCAAGTTGGTTGTACGTAATGAGGCTCTGTCAGAGTCACTTGAATGTGTCGACTCTGATCAGGGTGCGGCTTTCAAGTCTGCTGAGAAAGCCAGCGAGGAGGTTTTGAAGCTGCGTGCCGAGTTGGACACCATGAGGGGGGAATTTGATTCTCGACTTCGTTAGGCCTTACCTGTTGAGAACTTGAAGGTTTTCAATATTCTTTGTGAATGACTGTCTGACCGTTTTGGCCGAATTGCTGCTCGGTTCAATGATCAAGACAAGAACCTTGAGGCATGTTTGTTGTACGCCCAGTTTATTGGGTCAAAAAATGTTCTCCAATTGCTCTCCACTCGGGGAGTTGACATCCCTCCTGCGGTCACCGACTGTATGAGTGCCAAGATAAACAAGTTCAAGGAACTCGTCGATAGGGAGAGCTAGATGCCGTTGCTTCTGGGAGACTTGTTCGTCCCTGTTTTCGAAGTGGGAAAAGCCTCCAACGCTGGTGAAAGTGGACTCCCAAAAGCATCGTGATTTTTTTGAGCTTTGTCGTAGTCGTTTCTTGTAATCGCCGTTTGGCTTCTTTTTAAAAGTTGCACATACTTTTGTACTTGGTGCTTTCTTTTATAAATATTTTTCCTGTGTAAATCGGATATCATTGGTTGTCATGAAGTTTGAAATGAATTTAATGAAAATTTTGTTTAATTGATACTCGTCATTCTATGAATTCTGGTTCCCGAGATCTCTTTCTTGTTCTTGCGTGTTTAGTCAAGTTTCTTCCCGCGTTTAGATAGTTTGATCTCGTTTTAGCTTAGAAAGAGAACTTTTCATTATGCGGTTTTTAAAGCTAAGATTTTAGGACTCACTTTAAGTTTTAAAGAAGTTTGGATTCGGAAACCATATTCGTAAAACTTTATCTAAAGAATTTCTAATTATGTGTACATAAGTCATGTTCTGTCTTTGTTCGAGATTTTCATCTCGTAATTCTGTATAAAGATATGCTTTGTCATTTTATGAGAAGTTAATCTTGGTAAATCTGCACAGAGCTATGCTTTGTCTTTTGACGAGACTGATCTCATTAGACTGTACAGAATTATGTTCCGTCATTTTGTGAGAAGTTCATCTCATTACGTCTGCACAAAGCTATGCTTTGTCTTTTTGTGAGAATTAGATTCCCTTCAATGCTACGAGAAGTTAGTCTCGTAATAGTCAAGTATTGTATCTGAGTTTTGATTAGGAGTAAGAATTTGATTCTTTTATACAGAACTCAACTTTTAGGATAAAGACTAGGCGTTTATCAAAGATTTTCAAGATTAGACTCGTTGATATTAAGTTTTTCGAGATTAAGCTCGGCGAATGTAGAACTCAGCATTTGATATAAGGACTATGCCTTAGTCAGAGATTCTCGAGGTTAGACTCGGTGAATTTTCTGGGATTTGGATAAGTTTTTCGAGGTTGGGCTCCGCGAGATTTTAAGACTCGGCTTAAGGATAAATTGCCTTTGTATTTGCGAGAATTTATCTTAACTTGTGACTTTGGTGGATATAGGGTGTAACCCTTTTTTTTAGATGCCGACTTGGGGCAAATAAAATTTTTATTGAGTTCTAGCTGGATCCGAAGGCTACCTATGTACCCCGAAGGGATCAAGCTAAGACGTAATTCTTCTTATAAATTAATTAAGTATATACAGACGCGCTAAGTGACGCATCTAATTCGCCGAGTTGGCGAGGCTTTAATAGTAGTATCACTCCAGGTTTATGGAGTTCCAACTTGGAGGAATCGGTTCTCCTTCCATGTTAGTGATCTTATACACTCCTGGCTTTACGACTTTGAAGCTGATGTATGGCCCTTCCCAATTTGCGCCAAGTTTCCCGGCATTGAGTACAGCCGTGTTCTCAAACATTTTTCAAAGTACAAGGTCTCCGACTGCAAAGTGTCGTCCACGTACTTTCTTATTGTAGTACTTTGCAGCTTGTTGATGATAGTTTTATACTTGAAGAAGTGCCTTGTCGCGTTCTTCTTCTTAGTCATTAATGCTATTTTCCATAGCACTATTGTTTAGCGTCTTAATTCTCAGAAAGACATTCTCGACGTAGAGTTGGCAAAAATATTTTGGCTGGAGCCATTGCTTCCACTCCATGAGAAAGGGAGAATGGAGTTCTTCCGGTCGATTGCCAAGTTGTGGTCCGATGTGACCATAATACGCCCTCCACCTTCCTTTCTTTTCAGAGAGTCGCTTCTTTAGACCATCAAGGATCTGTTTAGTCATGGCCTCAGCCAAACCATTTCCTTGTGGATTTTGCGGCGTTGTTTTTCTTACGCAGATATTCCATCTGGCGCAAAATTTGGTGGGTTTCACCGAGATGAATTAGGATCTGTTATCAGTCACGATCTTGTATGTTTGACCATGTCGGCAGATTATATTCTTCCACGCAAATTTGATCATGTGATTTCCTTAATCTAAGAATAAGCTTATGCTTCGACCCACTTTGACAAGTAGTCAGTCATAACAAGCATGAACCTCTTTTGATGTGATGATGATAAGGGCTTGACTATATCCATTACCCATCGCATAAATGGATAAGGCATGATTGCCAAGGTCAGCTCCTTGGTTGGAGTGTAAATGATGTGTCTGTGTCTCTAGCACTTATCACACTTAGCAGTGTATTTCGCACAATCTTTTGCCATAATCGGCCAATAGTAGCCGAGTGTTCTGATCTTCTAAACAAGTGTTCTTCCACAGTTATGGTTTCCTCCCGCTCCATCGTGTGTCTTTTTAATAATCTTATTGACCTCATCACCGTGAAAGCAAGTGAGCAATACTCCGTTCGTACTTCTTCAGTAAAGTTTTTTGCCATTTTGGGCATAAAAGCACACTTGACTTCTAACCGGTAGGATGCCCATTTATCTTATGGCGTTTTGCCATCAAGAATGTATGCGAGGATCTCGTCTCGCTAGTCCACCTTTGGTTTGTTGTTCTGTTCGACGTCTGCCATCTCAGAATTTGATCCTTCTTGGACTTCGTCTATAGCCAAGACGATTTCGGGATGTCCTTTGGTAGGCTTATACTCGGTCGATCTATATGTTCCATTGGGATGATTTGTCTTTGAATGGGGTATGTTGTGGGTGCATGAGCTGCTAGGGCATTGGCGGATGTGTTCTCGGACCTTGAGATTTTGTTGATCCTAAATCTCAAATCCTTGGTCGATTCCTTAACCACGTGAAGATAGGCTTCCATTCAATCATTCTTTGTGTTGTAACCTCCGTTAACCTGGTTAACAACAAGTTGAGAGTCGCAGTAGCAATCGATGTCAGTAGCTCCAACTTCCTTAGCCAGATTAATTCATGCAATTAATGCCTCGTTGTTTGAAGTTGGGAATGAAAGTCGGAATGATTGTTCCAGGACTTCTCCTGTATTGCTCTCTAGTCGGATGCCTACTCCTGAGTCGTGTTGTGATGAAGATCCATCCATGTATATCCTCCATGTTTGATCTTTGGCCGACTCTAGAGGTTCTAAATCTGGAGATAGCTCAATTAAGAAATTGGCTAAGACTTGCGACTTTGCACTTGTGCGTCCTTTGAACTTGATGTCATACTCGCTCAATTCGATTTCCCACTTCGTCAGTTACCCTGACTGATTTGGACTATGCAATTTCGTCCGCAGTGGATGATTTCTTAATACTATAATGGTATGAGACTCGAAGTAAGGTCGCAACTTCCTCGCTGAAGTAACTACTGCTAGTGTGAGCTTCTCTGTAGTCGAGTATCTGGACTCGGCTCCATCTAACAACTTGTTGATATTGAAGATCGGGTCTGATTCCCTTTGTCATCTCGAACTAGTACACCAATTACTGTCGAGGTAGAAACAACGATGTATAAATACAATGGTTCTCTGTTTTTCGGCTTGGCGAGTATCGGCGGTGTTGAAAGGTTAATAGAGATTTTGTTTATGATTTGGTTATATTTTGAACTTTAATTTGATTGGTTGTATTTTTAAACCTTAATCTGACAAATAAGTTAGCTAAAATTAACAGATTTTATTTGCTAAATTAGGATAATATCATTAATTCAATAATTAACAAAATATATTATATTTAATTTAATAATTAGATTTAAAGTCCCTAAATTTGTTTTGATTGGTTAATTTGTTTAAACAAATTAATTTATCTTTTTGTTTATATAAGATAATTTTTAAAAACGAATTATTTGTTTTTAATGGATTTCAATAAAAACATACAATTAAAAAGGAAATTTTAACCAATTAAGATTTGATTTTTTGTTAATTTATAAAAGAATTTCATACCAATTAAGATTTGAATTTGTTTGTTAAAAAAGGAAACCTTAACCAATTAAGATTTTATTTTTGTTGGTTTAAAATGAAATCTCTAACCAAATAAAATTTGATTTTTAATGGTTTTAAAAAAATCTTTACCCAATTAAGATTTGATTTTTGTTAGTTTAAAAATAAATCTTTTGTTTGGATTTTGCTAAGAACTTTAAGATGAATTTGTTTGTTTTAACAAATAAGTTTGTTTGTATTTTCATAAGAACTTTAATTTAAATATTATTGTTCAACATAGTAGAAAACAAAAAAAAAATATTTTAATGAAATATTCCTAATTCAAATCCAAATACCTTATATTTAGGGAAAATCGAACAAATGATATTCCTAATTCTAATAGAGCAAAAACTTTTAATCAAAATCTATATAAAAATTTTTTTTGATAAATTTAACAACACCTAAGATTTTTTGAACTTTTTTTTCTCTCTCGATTTTTCTTTTTCTTCATTGTGTATTTCTCTGAAATTTTTTCATTGAAACCCAACAAATAAACCTGGAGG
>OVBA01005566.1:0-19554 GCA_900406435.1 Lepidium aucheri
ACAACAAGTTGCTGAATCAAGGCTTTAATCTCTTCGTTTGATGTTCCTGAAGCTGCTGCTGAAGGTTGTTGCTGCATCAGCGGTGGCACATAAGGCTTATATGGCCTTTGCCAGTTACTTCCTCCTGCATTCAGAACAAACGGCTTTTGATTACCCCATCTCTGACCTGAATTCTGAATGAATGGCTTTCCCTGAAAAGGTGATCCTTGAGGCAATGTAGGTGCTGGAAAAGTAACATTCTGAGGGTTCTCGACGTTAGTGCTCATGTAAGAGAGGTAGTTCGAGTTTGCTCCCTGTTCTGCCAGTTAACATAATCGACCTCTCTTTGGTCTTCAGAACCAACCGAATCATCCTGAACCTGAGCTACTTCTCTGCTGTCCTCAACTTGATTCACACTCCTCTCATTACCCTAATTTGCTCGGATCAGAATATCCAACTTTTCAGCAATATCATCAATCCTCTGAATCTCGACATTGTTCACCTTCTTTGTTCGATCATATTCTGGACAATGACTTCCAGAGCTTGCAGCCAAGTTATCGATCAGAGTGAAGGCTTCATCCCTAGTATTAGTCATAAAGTCTCCATTGCTGGCAGCATTTAGAGAATTCTTGTACTCCCACTCGATTCCACTATAGAAAGTGTTGAGAAGCTGCTCATCCGAGTACCCATGGTGTGAACAATCTTGCTGATACTCTTTAAAACGTTCCCATGCTTCATTCAGAGATTTCCAGATCGTTGCTGAAACGATGAAATCTTGCTCCTGAGAGCTGCAGTCTTGGACTTAGTGTAAAACTGATCAAGAAACACTGCTCAAACCTGAGCCCATGTGGTGAGCGATCCCGGAGGTAATGAGCGCAACCATCTAGAAGCTTTGACTAGGTGATCAAGTTAATCTATGCATTAAGCTCAAGTATTATAAGGAGAATGTTCCATTCATCAATCCTATTTGTTCCCTAACAGTTGAATTCTAAACCCTAGATTCCTAAATCCGATCTAAGATCTACTCAGACATAGAACAATGAACAAAGCAAATTATGATGAACCGAAACTGAAATTGCATTAAGAAATAGAAATAGGATTCAGAAATTCTTCTCAAGAGTGAAGAGATCTTCTTCCTAGCTTACAAAAACTCAAACTTCTGTAAAAATCGTTCTTTTTAAACTCAAAGACGACTTACTAAAATAAAATAGAAAAAGGGTATTTATAGGTTTCAAAACAAGAGCTGAAAAATCGTAAAATTAGGTTTCTTCGAAGGACATCGATCGATCAATCCTTGTGTTGATCGACCGACCTTTGGATATTGAGTTGATCTCTCAGAAGCCAAGTCATTCTTCAGATTGTGCGCATATTCCTTGTTAAAGCTCTGATCGATCGATCTTTGTGTTTACCGACCGATCCTTCCTTTCGTGGAGAATACCAGAAATCGCTTCAAACTTCTCCAAAGTCCACCTTCAAGCATGATTCCAACTCTGAACGTTTTTGACCTGAAATCTCAATAAAACATAGACAAATTTCCCAAATATAACCGTAATAATGAGCTCAAAACCGACAAAATATGAGGAACATCACATCTCAGCCGACTCAGCTCGATAGTGAGCCTCAGTGCTTATGCCTTTAAGGCACTCACGTTCTTTATCCTCCTTAAGAAGCGTTTCTCCCTGATCATCAAATTTAGCTGTCAGCTCATAATAAGCAACCTTGAGACTCCGCATCTCCTCTTCGTGCTTGGAGGTCGTCTCCTCAATGAGAAGCTTTAGATCCCTGGTCAGGTTGATGGCCCACTCTCTCGTGCACTTCTCAACAAATTCAACATATTTATTCCGCATAACAACACCCTAAATATAGCAAAGTCAGAAGAAAGAAATTAAGAAAAGATGAAAGAAACGAGCAAAAGAAACCACCAACGTATGTACCTTAACGTCAGCATCCGTCATTGCCTTGTACTCCGCACCAAAGATCAT
This sequence comes from Lepidium aucheri, assembly GCA_900406435.1. NCBI lineage: Eukaryota > Viridiplantae > Streptophyta > Magnoliopsida > Brassicales > Brassicaceae > Lepidium > Lepidium aucheri. The sequence continues at coordinate 1,962 of OVBA01005566.1, forward strand.
TTCCTCAATTGGAGGGATACACATCTCCGGAGTCCTAAAATTCAGAAGGACGGCGCGGAGGAGGGAGAGGGGCCAAAACCTGAGTAGAAGCCCGTAGTCGGAGCTGTCAAGGATCCCATCACCTCGACAGCCACCGGCGCTAAAGTAGCAGAAAGAGCAGGAGCCTCATCGCCAGTCCCACCGCCGTCGATCTCCATTATGTCAGAAGCAAGCCTGGTACTCGCCAGTGGAGCTTATGAGGTCAAAGGCTCCCTTTCAGTACGAGCCGGGGGAGTAACCGCTTCCTCCATTTGAACATCCGCCCCAGCCTTCTCAGAGATATTGACCGAGGTACTAGTAGGGAGAGCTAGTGGAGCAGATAGCAGAACAGAAGTGGAGACTAAATCTCCCATTGTTACCCCGGTAGTGAGGTCCCTCAACAAGCGAGCTGGAAGCAAAATGGGCATGTTGCTTGATTCTGGTGCTCGCTTTGTCCTTGATTTCCTTCCTGGTTTCGAGTTGATGCGACCAAAGAGAGAAACTCCAATAACTGTAAACAGAAAAAACTATAAGAAACGCTACAAAAAAGAATTAAAACGTTAAATTCTGAAATCAGGGCAATCTAACCAATACAAGGAGACCACAGAGCTACGTCAAGCCTTTCTCTCGAGAACGCAGTCCATGCCGCACCTCCTGCTCTAAGTAGCGCAACAAACTCAATGAGCTCTGGAGTCGGAGGGCAACTAAAACTTTCTGCTAAAGACAAAAAAAAACAAAAACCATGTTAAAATAATCAAATAAAAAACAAAGAGAAGTGAAAATAAATGCAACAGCCGCGTCTCCCAAGTGCCCACCAAGCTCGCGTGCCCACGAAGTATGGATGCGCACTACTGGAAAATCACCAACGCTTGAAGGACAAATCTTGAAGAAGAAGTACTGATCTGGCCTCTTTGTGTCCTTGTTCGGAAGGTCGTCCACGACCTTCTGGTCCTTCTGAGATGATAAATAATATGTACCCTAACCCCTCGGATTCTTCTTTAGGCTACAAAGCCGACTTAGATCCTCTCCACACATTAGACGCCCAACCTCAATAGGTTAGGTGGAGATTGCCAGCACTGTCTGGATAACTGAGGGGCACGCTTGCATAAGACATATCCCCACGGCGTCTAACCACTCCAATAGCTCCTGCAGGATTGGAAAGCGGAGCCTACACTCCTTAAAATAAAGTGTGTGAGCTTACAGATACCCCTCCGAGAGGACCTCTGGTGACATGCCAGCCCGCGGAACCAGCGTAATCCCCTCTTCCGGAAAGTTGTACTTCTCACCAAAAAGGTTGAGAAGTTTCTGGGTGAAGACAGAGCGGGGGTGAGGCCCAAATTTCTCCTCCCCAATCAGATGTGTCAAGCGGAAAACTTCGTCCTCGACAATGCTGTCATCAGAGTCGATGACGTCCACGTCTGTTAAGCTATTACCAGTGGAAACCTGCTGCAGTGGGCGACCTCTTTGTCGCTTACTTGAATTGCGTTGCCGGAGAGGTCAAACCATTTCGAGACTATCAGTGTTCTCAGATAAGGGCGGGATGTTGTTGACATTATTTTTTTAAAAATATATATAAAAGTAGCTGAGAAAATGAGAAGAAAAAAAATTAGAATACCTTTGATAAGAGCAAAAATGGCGGTCTCTTGAGTACGCTGGGAAGAAGATAGAGGAAACTGAACCGTCACGCACATCAGCTGTCACCATGGCGATATGCGCCATGTGGCACATGCAAGCAAAGAGCAAATCCAACGGTGTCTCTAGAGCGAACGTCCTTAGGAACCATCGAGCACGTCAGCTGTCACTTTGGCGATGAGCGCCATGTGGCCTACATGAACAAAAAGCAGATCCGACGGTGCAGAAAAAGCACATGTCAAACCCAATAGTCGCACACTCGAACGTCGCCTGAGCAGCACGCGCTAAGCTCAGTGGCTCTACTTTGGGTCACGAATGTAAAGTGCATGGGCCAGGTCCGTTTGGCCCAAAAACAACAAGGGGAAACAAAAGCCCAAATAATTGTAAGCTCATAACAAATATAAAAATCATAAGCCCATTAATGGGACTCTGGTTATCGGACTGATCACCCGGTAAGACCAAAAAATTCATAACAGCTCGATAAAAAGCAATAAGAAATTGTGGCAAAATAAAATTCAAAGTGCTCATAAAATTTAAAAGCTCGAGCTACCATTGTCTTAAAACCAATAGGTAGCCCGACAAATTACAAAACAAAAAAAAAGAGAAGAGGAACGACGACCTTATCATCAATTTATTACAAAAGTAAGACGACGCTAAAGAGAATAAGAATAATAATGATAATAATAAGAGACGAAGAGTAGTCATTCCGTCGGGCTGCATCAGGAGGACCGGCCTTGGGAGCGTCTGAATCCACCAAATTCTCCAGACCGCATCCTCCCGAGGTGTTAGCACCATTTAGGTCAGAAGCAGCAGCCATCCCGAGGTCGAGCTCGAGGTCCAATTGCTTGTCTTTTAAGAGAGCTTCCTCGCTGTCAAAGTTTAAATTACCTCTTCGTATCAAGCCGATCATGTCGAGATGAGCATTGATATCAACCACTTTAACCTCGAGCTCTCCCTCAAGACTCTGTTTGTCGAGCGGAGCCTTTAGTAAAGCATAATGTTCGTGGTACTTCGCAGTCAAATCCTTTGTAGAAGTCTCGATCGCTGCTTCAATAGCAGTCTCTCGCGCCTCGCCCTCTTGCTATAGTATCTCTTTGAGTTCGGCAACCTTACTGTTTAGAGATGATGATTCAGAATGAATTATTTGAATCTCAGCTAGGTTTTTCGCCTCACGATCCTGGGCAAAGCTTAGCATGTTGGTCAATTGGTCGTCTGTCTTGCTTGACTTTTTCAATGTCGAGCCCTGGAGTTTAGCCTCGTAGCCAGCTACACATTTATTTAATGCCCCAATAGCTTACAACAAGCATAAAATATATGATAAAAACAAAATCGTAATTACAGAATAACAAGTGCAGAGAAACCGTGCTTACATAGCCAAAAGCCTCTAGAGCTTCCATGTAATTGGTTTTTTCAGACATATCTCTCAGCGCAGGCATGATGCATCCTCGTGGTTTAAAATACCTTAGCACGATGGCCATCTTGTGCCTATCTTCCAAAATTGGGCAGTCTCTGTTGTGTGTGAAGCTCCACTGAAACTGAGGATTGGAGAATGATTATCCATGGCGATACTGGTACACCAAGACTCCAGAGTCAGTATCTCTAAGAGCGTTAGGATCACAAGCTTCTTCTTCCTCATGGCCGTCACTTGACGTGCGAGCCCGCTTTGGAGAAGGTTCCCTTGAACCAGATTTTCTTCCAATGTTAACGGTCTGATTGTGACCGGACTTAGGAGGAGGAGGAAGCTCGCATTTGTCACCCAAAGTTGAGTGATAGTAAACAAGAGACCGCAGTCTGGAGCCACCGTGATGAGAGGACGAATTCCACCCCTAGAATTTTCCTAAAAATATACAAAGATAAAAGTAAGAGAGTTATCTCTTTTCAAAAAAAGAAAAAAATGAAGTAATAAGAATATGACGTACTAGGGGATTTGGAGCTACGAGACCAATTTACCGCCGATGAACTGTTTTCACCCATGATTCGCCTGACGATTCAATCAACAAATCTTCACTTTAAATTATGCTTAATAATGTGTGAGTCACATGCCTATATATATATAGGAAGTATGGAAGGATGTTATCACAAGAGGAGATTCCGCAATATAAACTAACTTGAAGCAATAAGAAACTGAGCCGCCTAATAGACGCTCATTTTGAAATTCGAAAGTTGAAATAAAAGGATACGATAAGTGGACCCCGAAAATATAGCTCATAGATTCGGGATAGATGCCGAACCATATGAGCTGGGGGGCTATTGTTGGTACATGGTCCAATTACTCCTCTATTTTGCTCAGGCCCATTTATGGCCCACTTCTCGAGCTTGGTAACCTGGCCCATAACAATGGAAGTCAGACGATTTAAACGGATATGGGAAGTTCGAGCTTCATCGAGTAAGTAGCCGAGCTCCGAGAATTACGCTGGAAGAAGAGGAAACGAGTGGGCGAAGTCAATCAGCGGAATACACGGAGAAGGAAGGGAAAGTAGATAACGCCTAGGCCTATAAATAGAGAACTAGGTTAAAAAAAGGCATGTGATTATAATCTGAAGAAAGTCATAATCGACATCCTGTAAACTTCTAAAAGATCAATAAAATTTACATTTCTTTTTCTAGTTCGTTTATCTTTGATCTATTTAATTTATATTCGCTTTAGCCCTTAGTTGAATCCGATCTCTAGCATCAATAATAACTATATAAGCTTTACTCTGTAAAATATCAATGATGAATAGAGTTTGATCTTTATTGGGTATTATAGTTTATCCTCTGGTTTGGGTGGTAGGTAAGACCCGTAATTGAAACACGTATTGAGCAATTTTCAATATTCATCCGTTAATTAGATCAGATTAACCGTGATTGGTCTGCTTCATGTACTTGACTAATGAATGTAACTTACTATGTTACATGTGTTTACTGATAGGTTACTTCCTAGCTATGGCTGTTTGAGTCTTGAATAGTTGGCAGTTAGACTTTGATTTACAGTTAGCCTTTTCTTGAAACAGAGTTTTCGAAAAGTGGACCGAAACACTTGATGGGAATCTGCAAATGATGATTTTTTAAGAGGTCACTTGATGGGAATCTGCAAATGATGATTTTTAAGAGGTCAGAAGCACTTGCTTAAAATAATAACTAGGCGAAAGCCTGGCCAAGGACATGGACATGGGCATCAACAATGTCAGCACTTGAACGGTCAGAAGTCATCTGTTAGTGCATGTGTTGAAATTGGCAAATTTGGTCGCGAAGAAGAATTTGAGAAGCTTAAAAGAGATAAGAACGTCCTTATGTAAGAACTCCTCAGAGTAAGACAACAGCAACAGTCCACTGATATCAACTCAAATGATGATTCAGTGTCTCCAAGGCATGGAGAGTCGGCAACAACGACTAATGTTATTCCTTGCAAAGGCAGGTCAAAATCCTCATTTTCTATCTCAATTCTTACACCACCACAAACAACAAAATGAGAGTAGTAGGCGAATCAGTGATACTAATAAAAAACTTGAAATTCAAGCGAGACGACATTGCAAGTAATAAGGATTCTGCTTCTTCTGATGGACAGATAGTGAAGTATCAATCTCCAATGCATGAGCAAGCTAAAGCAATGTTTAGGCAGCTTATGAAGATGGAATCATCCAAAACTGGCGATGATGGTTTCCTTTTAGGTAATGGTACTTCTAGTACAGAGGGAACAGAGATGGAGACTTCATCAAACCACACATCGGGTATAACTCTTCAGGAGATGCCAACAGCTTCTGAGATAAAGTCATCTTCACCAATTGGAACAACTCCTGAACATCACCAGAAGAAGCAACCCAGAACTGTGATCCTTCACCTGATGACCTAACTCTACCCAAATTCACGGATATGCTACCCAAAGATATTGCAGAGCGGCGTCAAGAGAATTTCATGGAACCAAACATGGGAGGGTCTAGCACATTCCTAGACCCATATGTTGATTAATGAATGATTCTTTACCTTTTGACATCGATGACATTCCTATGGATCCTGATTTAGATCCTGTTGATTATATACTCCTTGAAGACTATCTCATGTCAAGTCCGATTCTGGAAGATATGGATTTAACACAAGTGGATCTTAAAATCGAGGACAATGAGGCACAACAGAAACAGAAGGAATGGAACAAAACTAAATATATGGATAATCTTACTCAACAGATGGGTCTCCTCTCGCTTGAAACCATAGACATCTCAAGGTAATCAGAAAATAGCTTTAGCAGTAATCAAATCAGATTAACTCTAATAACCCTTGACAATATATACTTATATCTCTTCATAATATTTATATCATTCAGGCAAAATCCATGATTTGGGGAGTTACAAGTCTTGAGGTAACACAAGTAAACTCTGTTCCCTGAGAGCAGCTTATTTATTCATTTCATGCACTGGTTTTTTTTCCCTTTTTTTTGCATCTTACAACTCTTAATTTACACATTCTCTACCAAGATGAGGATATGTGTAATGTTTTTGTCACTTGTTTAGGTTTTTGCCTAATTGCTTGAAGAAGAGCCATGAACTTCTGAGGTCAACCAAATATCCATATGTTACATTTTTTTCTCTTGTTGCCATTATAAGGCTAGAGTGGGCATAAACACCAAATAAAGCTAAGAAAGTGTCTTTTTTAATTGGTTGGGTGAATGTTGTCTCACTTGATATTATTAAGTGTTTGGGGGAATTGACTTTGAACCTGGTTTTTTCTATCCCACTGTTAACAAAAAACCACCGAATATAACCAAGTTTAACCGGATTTTTTAAGCTAACAATATGAATTATTCTAATAAACTGAACCGAGTTTATAATTGGTGTAAACTGTATCGGTTTAATTGAACCAAATTTTTATAAAGGCTGATGCTAAAAAATTGATTATTTGTTTGGAAGGTTATTAGACTAATCCAAAACTAAGAGCTGATTATTAAGTCTGATCTGAGGTTATGAGTTACTAATATCTCTCTTTCACAAAAGGATGACAAATAAGCTTGTCTATAGTGCCTCTTTTCCTCCAATCTTTCTCCAAATATGTCCCAACAAAATCTTGAAATCCGGCGAACCACTCACTGGAATTTCCACCTTCTCACTACAACAAATTGCACTAATCAAAGTTGGCCAACTGGTTTATCTCCAACTCTAATCAATGGATATCTTCCAAGATAACACTTAAGAACTACAACTCCTAATGACCACACATCTCCTGCTAATCCAACTTCTCCTCCAAAACTCCATTTCTCTGGATCCACATGTTCAGGACTCATATACGCACATGTCCCATTTGAACCATACTCTCTTCTAGCTACAATTATACTCGCACCAAAATCCGCAATCTTGATCTCTCCTTTCTTGTTTAAAAGTAGATTTGATGGTTTTATGTCTCCGTGAACTATTCTTATTTCTTACAAGTAACGTAACCCTTGAAGGATTCTCTTAGCGAGAGTCGATATCATTAGCTCTGACAAAACTTGTTTAGCAAGCAACACATCGTGGAGAGATCCTTTTTCCATAAGCTCCATCACGACACAAAGGTCGAATGAATTAACAAAAACAGCATAACATTTGACAATGTAGCTCGATTCGATCCGCTTGAGAATGTCGGCTTCCACGGTAGTTGTTGTCATCATGGTGGTGACTTTTAATGCATATAACGTTTTGGTTCTCTGATGACGGATTTTATAGACTGTTTCTCCGCTTCCTTGACCTAAAACCATGAGTTTCTCGAGATTATTTAGAGTTTCAACCGGAGATGATGATGAGTCAGAGCTTGATGATGACCAAACAGATGACGGAGATGCGACATAGAAGTGATAAAGTGGTGCTGGAATAGAGATCGTGAGTGGCTCTTGGTGACGTCGCTCTCTCACAAGTGTCTTTTAGGTTACTTCTCCACACTGAAAATCCAAAATAGAAAAGTCTTAAGTTACTTAAAAAGGACCTAAGATGAGGCAAATAAGATTTACTTGTATGACACTTGTCGCAGTTAGTTTTAACAAACTTAATCATTTCGTGGTTTAATTTTAAGATGATGATGATCAGTTGCTTCTGATAAAAATTGGTAACAAGTTTTAGGATTTTGTATTTTGTAATTTATATTTTTTTGTCGTACATCTAGTAAGAATCTTAATTTGTTATTGTTCCAGAAGTTGATAATAGGTAAAAATAAATTTCTTAATATTAGTATATAAAAAAGTAATGCTAAGTTTAGAAATCATTTTTTTGAAAACAATTTTATAAAAAAGTTATTTTAAAAGTTCTTGATATTCATCAAATAACAAGAAAAGATAAAGTTGTTTTTATTTGTTTGAGAGCACTATAATATTAGTTATTTTTATTTAAGATATTATTTTGTTTTTCAAACGTAAATTTTGTTTATAATAATTTTTATTTTCTTTTATGGAACAACAAATATTTTTTTTTCTTAAATTTATACAATCAAAGTAGCTAAGATACTGAGTTGCGAACACAAGAGTAGAAAAATAAAAAATTAATCAATGTTTTTAGTGGCATTTCTGATAATACACATCTTATTACTTGACTCTTGACCATCTTGCAGCTGAACAATGCTTGATTTCCCCATAGCTTCATTTGCTCTCTTTAGAAAGTTACCTAATCACAAGTTTGATTTCAGCAAAGTGTCTTGGTGGTGATGAAAAACGAAAAACAAGAGATTCTATGAATGGTTTCATCAAATCAATTTGCTTAAAACCCTCCAAATATTTGAATTACTGATGTTATACTGATTCAGTCAAATACTTAGATATATTGGAGAGATACATTAGATTAATCGATGGTTAAGTTACTAACATCGATCATAAATTGGCAAAGTCAATGAATAATTTGATTTTTTTGGAAAGAGAAAAAAGTTTATATTTAATTCAGGAAAGTTTAATATTTAAATAACCATTTTTTAACAATAGAATATAAGTTTCTATCTTATTAGCATTATAATCTTCTTCCTTATTAGTTCTTACACATTATTTTCGTGTTACTCTTTTCGATGCCATTGATTCCAAATGACACAATTGTCTCAGCCACAAGTCTCCTCCTTAAACATGAATAGTGGAGTGGATAAGTTAACTTGATCTTCTTTTGTTTATGATAAAACTCTTGTACCTCTCATGCACAAAAAAGGAACTCTTCAGCCTTTTATTTTGAATGAACTAGTTGAACCCACCGATTTTGGTGATGTGGGACATCGAAAATGTCAGTGTCTTACAGAACAATGCTCGTTATGTTTATAATCGAATCACGGCTGCACAAGAAATTTAGGTTATGTGGAGATATGCGGATTGAATGTATCACAGGTGACATAATCGAGACACACCACACAAGTTCGGAGGACCCTCTTGGAAACTAATCTTCGTGTTGTTAATTTTCGTAACAGTAAGTATTGTAGAATATTCATCAATACAAAACTCACATTTCGAATTACTATGGATATCATTTAAATTAAATAGTTTTGTCAACGAAAATATTAGTATAATCATTCACAAACTCTATTGTTCTTAAAATTTTATTCATATTTTGACTTAAACTACAAGCTTTTGAATTATGTCAAAATATTTTAAGTAGCTTTTTGAAGTAAAAAAATTTACATTTTCAAATGAGGAACATTGTGAAAAAGTGAATTTCAGTTATAAAAAATGTTATTTTAAGAGTATTGTTTACAAAATAATGAGAAGCTTTTTTGAAATTCTATATATATAAAGTTAAATTTATTCTCTTCACACAAAGTAGTTATAATTTAATAATATTTTTCTTCTAAATATACATAATTGAAAAATTTGTGTTTATGTTTCTATGTTGAAAATGAATGATAAAATCTCTAAAAAATATAAATTTTGAAATTTGATTGTTTAATTGTTAGAATATTTACATTTTATGAAAAAATCAATATAATATTTTTACCATGTTGATAGCAAGATGAATATACTAATTATACTTTTAATGTTTAGAAAAACTTTTTTATTAACATAGTTATATGTTATGCTCGAAATATGCTCGAAATACTCTTACCACATAATATAAAAAGTCTTTTGAATTGTTGGTAATTTGACAGCGAACTTGGCAGGCATTGCTCCTTGAGACTCCCATGTTTTCAGTGTCCCACATAACTAGGATTTCTGAATTCATTCAAAAAAGATATGAGCCATTTTATTTTTTAAAAGTCTTACTTTACTGATTTCAATTTTCTCTTTTACTTTTAGTAATATCTACAAATATTTCCGATTTGCATACTTAATTTACCATGTTTGAGTTTATTTTCTTTTTTATTATTATTTTCTATGCAATATGTAAAGATTGAATACATATCTTAAATTATCAAAAACATAATTATATTTTAGGAACATTTTAATAATCAATATGTAAAGATGAAATACATAGTCTGATTTTATATTAAATCTCCTATATCGTGAAAGGCAATAATTATTCATGTATACCTTAATTTTCGTATAATTGTATTCGATAGATTTTGTTTTTTTTTTAATGGAAGATGATACTATGTAGAATAAATATGAGATTGACACATAGATTGTTTTAGATGATGATCATTATATTAGTTGTTCAGTGTAATTTAAATTGTTAAAAAAAAAAACTTATCGTATATATTCGTAAACATTAATGTATATTCAAATCTTACTTAATAATACCTTAGTCATTCATATGTAAAGATATAATATATGCCATGAATTACACAAATCTTCTATAGTTTAAAGACAAAATCATGTTAGAACTAATCTTTCTCTTAACCTGCTCACCCTAATAAATTTTTAAGATTTGATGAACTTATATGTTAAAAACAAGTGTTCATTTTTTGATTCACCTGCATAAGTTACTGAGAAAATTTAAGTCATTAATTATCTATGACATATCAAATTTGCATATGGAAATATGAAGTTTGACGTCTCATGAATAAACACAACTTATTAAAAAATGCAATTTAGTACTTAGGCATGTTAGCATCTGTTTGTTTCAGTTTATATTTTAATTTTATTATATTTACAAAATTTTAGATAAACTTATTTATATTTATTAGTCTAAAATCTCATAATGGACTGATATTTATAAATAAAAAAATTCCAGAACAAATAAATTAGTTTAGCATTATTTTGTCCATGTATTAAGTTATATCTTATTAACTATACATTAAGTAAATATAATATATTAAATCATACTTGGTAAAAAATATTAAAAATCGTATCACCATTTGAACAAATTAACAAATAAATACATTACAATATATTAAAACTAAAAATACCAACTAATAAAGCTACAAAAAAATAATTATAAACTAAAGCAACAATTGATTAACAAAATTATATAATAAAATAAAATATATGAAAAAACTTACAATACACATAAAAATACAAAAAAATCATTTACAAAAATTTTCTATTGTGCATTCAAAAACATATATAGTTTTTTGTATATAAAAATCAAAAAACTATAAAGTAAAATTATATATATAATATTCATATACACCGCACATGTATCATCTAGTATGATTATAAACAAACTCACAAATGAAGTTAGATTCGATGGATATCAAACTTAATATAATCCTATAAACTAAATTATCGCCTCTTAGAAAAACTAAATGGAATTCGTCATTGCCAATGATTTTCGCCTTCCAGATACAAAACAGAAAACGAAAATCAATTTGAATATAATTGTTGAATTGAGTAAATCATTACTCAAAATCAAATTCGACTAAATCAAGCCACCATTATCATCTGCATAAATTTTAGTCGATTTCTATAGAATAAATAGGTTATAGTCAAATTACCACGAATTGGTTTCTTCTTGAAGAATATGCACTTACAATCAGCTACGTGGAGAAGTAGATGTAACAAACTTTCTAATTCCTGCCTAAAATATGGAATATGCACTCACAGTCAAAATCGTCATATATACAACAAATTCAAGTTGGCCCATCTCTAAATGGACCTAAGCCCATGCCTATAAGAGGTGCAAAACAAAAACGCGGATCGGCTGAAGCAGTACCGATTTTGCATCAATGACTTAGACTATCTCCAATGGTCCCTCATTTTGAGGGAAAACATTGAAATGAGGGGAGAAATGAGGAAAAATCATGTTCAATGGTACATCATTTAGAGGGAAAAAATAAGTTTTTGAACAGTATCCCCTTAAATTTGAGGGAACACTATTCACCTCCCTCATTTTTTCCTGAACATTTTTATTTGCATTTTGACCCTTAACTTTTTATATGTTTGTAATTATGCATAAATAAACATAAGTAATATTATTTCTTCTTTATATGTTCGAAATAATAACACAATTACGAATAACTTTTTTTAATAAGATATAAATTACTAATAACAATAAAAATACATAATTCAAATTACAAAAAAAAACATAAATATAGATGTACTTCATGATATAATGACTATGTGTATTATTTTACATAACATGATAATCGAAGATGAACGTGATCTCAATGCACCAAGTGAAATTAGAAGAGAAGTTTTACCTCTAGAAGTTGAACTACTCAAAGATGAAAGTACTCGATTCCAAGAATTTCTTGCTTGATATATCAAAGACGGATCAAAGATAAAGAAGCTTATTTTCTACTTCAAAATGCATCAATTAAACATTTGTGGGAGAAATTTGAAAATAGTGGTGTCTACTAAAAATTCTACTATTTCTTTCAAAATTTTATGTAGTGATATGTTATTTTATCATGTATTTTATGTTTTAATTTAAATGAAATTATGATTTTATATTAAAATTTCACAAGCTAAAACAAACGGATAGTATTTGCTAACTTGAAAAGTTAGATGGCGTTTTTGAAAAAAAAGTATAAAACAAAATAGAATAATACTTCTTTTCGAGAGAAGAAATGAGGGTAACCATTAGTGCAAAAGTCCCCCTCATTTTAAGTTTACCTCATTTTGGTTCATTTTGAGAGAAAATTTGAGGGTAACTGCTCTTATGCCTTATAAATCATCAGTCAGTCCAAAATGGTAAATCGTGGTATTGATATTAAATGATTCGTTCGGTGCTGACTAGATTGGGTTGGATGAAATGTTTCTGTTTTTGAGAGATTCAATTGAATTGTTGCTGTTTTAGTTTTTACAATTTCCTTGGTCGTAAGTATATATATGGGTGTCTGGTTTTCCAATTTCTGCGCTATCATTAATATGACTCTGCATCTGTGTCTGGCATATCAATGGCGGAATCCTTGATTTTCTTTGTACAGTTGCATCTAGATTTAATAGTTTCTGCTCAGATTTGCTGGAAGCTTGTATTGCCTAGATAAATAGATAACTATATAAGCTTTACTCTCTACAACGTCAATGATGAATGGAGTTTGTTCTGCATAATATTGATTGAGCAGGATGCTAATAATACTGCAAGATGGTGAATACATTGTATAAGCCTGTTTTTTATGCAGACAGTTCTTTCTTGCTACGTTCGTGGATATTATTTTTCTTAGATGTTGTCTTTGTAACACATGAAGTTACATATTGGGCACTATGTAGAAACAAAATTCAATCTATTTATTCCATGCAGACTCTCACATAAAGATCATACTTGTATTTCATAGAGACCTTTCACTCTCTTAGTTTTCGGTGATCTCTATTAGGTATTCTAGTTTATCCTCTGGTTTGGGTGGTAGGTAAGACCCTTAATAAAAACACGTATTGAGCATTTTTCACTATTTATCCGTTGATTAGATCAGATTAACCGCAATTGGTCTGCTTCATTTACTTGACTAATGAATGTAAATTACTCTGTTACATGTGTCTACTGATAGGGTACTTCCTGGCTATGGCTGTTTGAATCTTTGAATAGTTGGCAGTTAGACTTTGATTTACAGTTTTTAGCTATTGGGTGACTTTTTTCTCATTCTATTTTACATGCCTTTTCTTGAAACAGAGTTCTCGAAAAGTTGACCCAAATAGATGGGAATTTGCAAATGAAGGTTTTTAGGAGGTCAGAAGCACTTGCTTAAAACAATAACTAGGCGAAAGCCTGCCCAAGGACATGGACGTGGGCATCAACAATCTTAGCACTCGAACGGTCAGAATTCATCTGTTAGTGCGTGTGTAAGTTGGCAAATTTGGTCTCGAAGAAAAAGTTGAGAGGCTTAAACGAGATAAGAGCGTCCTTATGCAAGAACTCGTTAGATTAAGAAAACAGCAACAGTCCACTGATAATCAACTTCAAACGATGGTTCAGCGTCTCCAAGGCATGGTGAATCGGCAACAACGACTAATGTTATTCCTTCCAAAGGCAGTTCAAAGTCCTCATCTTCTATCTTTACACCAGCAGAAACAGCAAAATAAGAGCAGTAAGCGAATCAGTCTTACCAATAAAAAGCTTGAGATTCAAGCAAGACAACATTGCAAGTAATAAGGATTCTGCTTCTTCGGATGGACAGATAGTGAAGTATCAACCTCCAATGCATGAGCAAGCTAAAGAAATGTTCAGGCAGCTTATGAAGATGGAACCATACAAAACTGGTGATGATTGTTTCTTTTTAGGTAATGGTACTTATACTACAGAGGGAACAGAGATGGAGACTTCAGCAAACCACGCATCGGGTATAACACTTCAGGAGATGCCAACAGCTTCTGAGATACAGTCACCATCACCAATTGGAACAACTCCTGAAAATGTTTCGACAGCACCAGAAGAAGCTACTCAGAACTGTGATCCTTCACTTGATGATCTAACGCTATCTAAGTTCACGGGTATGCTATCAGAAGATATTGCAGAGATACCTTAAGAGAATTTCATGGAACCAAACATGGGAGGGTCTAGTACATTCCTAGACCTAGATTTGTTGATTAATGAATGATTCTCTACCTTTTGACATCGTCGACATTCCTATGGATCTTGATTTAGATCTTGTTAATTATGCACTCGTTGAAGACTATCTCATGTCAAGCTCGATTCTGGAAGATATGGATTTAACACCAGTGGATCTTAAAACCGAGGACAATGAGACTGTAGAATTAAGCTTGAAAAGGATAGCTTAGGGAGCAAGCTATCCAATAGATAAGATTAAGATTAGTTCAGGAAGTTATCTAAACTTAAGTTTAGGAGTTATCTAAACTTATCCTATTAGGTTTAGGAAATCTTTTCTTGTCTATAAATAAGGATTTACCAATGTGTGGTAAGTCTTATGAATTGTGATTGAGAGTTTAGGTTTTGAGTTATTTTCCTAAGCTAATAAAGAGAGTTATTCTTTGTTAATAATTCTTCATACAAGTTTTTAATCTTCGATTCCACAATTGGTATCAGAGCCAGGTTGGAAAGAAATCGTGTGTTGAAGCAAAGAGGATACACGAGTTGTTAAAGTTTTTTGAGAAAATCGAGTTCTCAAAATATGGAAGGTTTACCTGTAGGTTTACCAATAGTTCTTCCCGAGAAGAAAGGAGATGGGGGATCATATTCGGTGCATTGTCCCATGTTGAATTCAACAAACTACACCGTTTGGGCTATGAGGATGAAGATTTATCTCAAAATCTCAAAGGTGTGGGATGTTATTGAAGAAGAATCGACCGATGGTGACAAAAACAACTTGGCGATAGGATTGTTGTTCCAATCGATACCTGAAACATTGATTCTTCAAGTCGGTGACTTGGATACTGCAAAGAAGATGTGGGAGGCAATTAAAACAAGGTTTTTGGGAGCTGAAAGAGTAAAAGAAGCTAGGTTACAAACTCTCATGGCAGAATTCAATCGACTAAAGATGAAAGATGATGATAGTATCGATAGCTTTGTTGGCAAGTTATCCAAAATTTCTTCGAAATCCGCCTCTTTAGGAACAATTATTAAAGAATCGAAACTTGTTAAGAAGATTCTAAAGTGCCTTCCACGAAAGAAATACATACATATTGTTGCTTCTCTTAAGAAAATTCTCGACCTAAAAACAACAAGCTTTGAAGACATCATTGGTCGTATGAAAGCATATGAAGAGAGGATTTATGATGAAGAAGAAACGGCTCAAGAAGAACAAACAAAATTGATGTATTCAGAGAATCAATCTAGAGGAAACGATAACCCTTCAAGAGGAAGAGGACGAGGAGGTTGTTCAAATTCTAGAGGAAAAAGACAAGGAAGAAGTTCTAATGATCGAGATTTGTCCAAAGTGATTTGTTATCGATGTGATAAATAAGGTCATTATGCATCTAAATGTCCAGACCAACTTCTTAAATTGCAAGAAGCACAAGAGGATAGTGTTGATGAAGAAACACAAGAAGCCGATTATCTATTGATGCATGAGGTTGTTTATTTGAATGAAGAGAATTGTGTACCAAGTAAGTTTGAAACAAATAATGGAGATAATACTTGGTATCTCGATAATGGAGCTAGCAACCACATGACTGGAGATAGAAGATACTTTACTAAGCTTGATGAGAAAGTTATCGGGAAAGTTAGATTTGGTGATGACTCTCGGATTGACATAAAAGGAAAATGCTTGATTTCTTTCATTGATACAAACGATAAAGCAAAGAAGATGACTAATGTATATTACATTCCGGGTTTGAAGACTAATATTATTAGTCTAGGTCAAGCAACCGAATCAGGATGTGACATTAAGATGACTGGTGATAACTTGATACTGTATGATCGTGAAGGAAAGATAATTGTCAAAGCTAAAAGATCACCAAATCGACTCTACAAGGTGAAGATGGAGGTAAAAGAGCCGCAAATTTACTTGACTAAAGTTGATGAATCAAGCAAGTGGCATGCTCGGTTAGGTCATATAAACTTTGAGTCAATTAAAAACATGATCAACAAGGAACTTGTCAAGGGGATTCCAAGTATAAAGATCGATAAAAAGATGTGTGGATCGTGTATTCTAGGGAAACAAACTCGACAAGTTTTCCCACAAGCAACTACTTTCCGAGCTGAAGGAGTTCTTGATCTAATACATGGAGATCTTTGTGGCCCAATATCACCAAAGACTGCTGCAGGAAATCGTTACATCTTTGTTCTCATTGACGATCATTCAAGATACATGTGGACTATTTTGATGAAGGAAAAGGGAGAAGCTTTTGACAAGTTCAAGAAGTTTAAAGAAAATATTGAGAAAGAAAGCAAAGAAAGAATAAGAGTCTTTCAAACTGATAGAGGAGGAGAGTTTCTATCAAGAGAATTCAGAGATTTTTGCATAAACATGGGAATCAAGCGACAATTCACAGCACCTTATTCCCCACAACAAAACGGTGTTGTAGAAAGAAGAAATAGAACCTTGATAGAGATGACAATGAGCGTAATGAAGCATATGAGGTTACCTAACTATCTTTGGGGAGAAGCTGTTCGACACTCAACATACTTGTTGAATCGAATAGCATCAAGATCAATCAAGGATAAAACCCCTTATGAACTTTATCGAGCAAGGAGACCTAATCTTGATCATCTAAGAACTTTTGGATGTATTTGCTATGCAAAAATCGAGTCTCAACANTGTGTTCTTGTACATCTTGGTACCGAACCCGGATCCAAAGCATATTGATTGCTTGATCCTACTACTCAAAAGATTGTTGTTAGTAGAGATGTAGTCTTTATGAAACCAAGGAATGGAATTGGGTTCGAGAGACTCAAAAACAACAAGGAAGTCTCGATGAGGTTATTGAAGAGATAAGTCTTCAATATAGAAGATATTTTGAGTCTCATGAGGATACACAAAAGAAGCATGTTATCGACGACCCTAAAGCCATGAAGACCAAAGAATCTATGGAAGAAGGGTTTGAAACTCGAGATGAGATAACAAGAGGCGAGAGTGGAGTATATCAAACTGAACATCAAGAAGAAGAAGTACCAACATCGACAAACTTAAGAAGATCCGAAAGAGTGAGCACAAAACCGAGATATTTAGATGACTATGTGTTGCTCTCGGAGGAAGAATGAGCTAAGTTGCCGTTGTGTCTTGATGATGAACCTCAAAACTTTAAAGAAGCCAAGGAGTTGAA
>OVBA01005567.1:0-19553 GCA_900406435.1 Lepidium aucheri
GACATGATGGGATTCATTTAGCATTTGATAACTTACACCCAAATGAGCAAATCTTGTCTTTTGCTTTCCTCCCTCTTTTATTAAAAGGATTCAATATGGCTTATATGATTTTAAATTCATGAGAATCTAACCATTTTGGCCACGGATCATTACCTTAACAAAAGATATGAATTTCACACGGTTTGAGAGCTGGTTCTTGACAAGGTCAAGAGCCAAGTTCTATTTCTTTGTTTTGAGAGAAATGATGGGATTCACTAGGTTATTAGGTGCTTGGAATTATAGTTTCAAAGCATCCTTTGAACCTCTTCCCTTCTCAAAGAAATAAAACAAACAAAATGTGAGGATTCAACATGGTTTAAATGCGGTACTCATGAGAGTTTGTGCAGATTTCCATGGTTCACTCAACAAGTAAAACTCTAGGATGCAAGAAAACAATAGCATGAACATATTAGCCCTTATTCTTCATAAGAAAGAATCATCATATGCCCAAGTTTTAAAACAAAAACCGAGCAGCCAAGATTGACTTGGGAAAGAAGATGCTAGAAGAAATCTTTGTGATATTCAATCCTAGCCAACCTTTCCTTCATTGTCAAAAAAAAAATTAAAGGTGATTTAGAGATGGAAATAGGCCAAGAGGAAACTTTCTTCCCTCTTTATGATTTCTATCAAGGCCTTTATTTCTTACTCTTCATTATCACCCCAACACAAACAAAACCCGTGACTTTGAACTTGAATGTGGCAAAGGTGGAAATTTTTCCACATCAACCATCATTTTGTCCTTCATTGTCATCAAACTAAGAGAAAGCCCGTGACTTTGGAATTGGATGAGGCAAAAGTAAAAACTTTTCACATCAACCTTCATTTTACCCTTCATCGTCACCAAACAACAAAAGACCTTACCTTTTTTGGACTTAGAGGTCAATGGAGCTTATAGGCGAGGGCTTTCTTCTCCTCCTTGTGATTAACATCACAGCCACCCATAGTTTCCTCCTCATTGTCACAAAGGATCAGGTTAAAACAAAAAATAAAGATAAGATGCAAGATAAAACCAAAAAAGATCCAAACTTTGGAGCAAGATGTGGTTTGGAGATGAAGATGAACCTTAAAGGTGAGAGGTTTCTCTCTTTTGTTGTGATCAAATCATAACTACCATCCTTGGATCTCTTCATTACCACAAAACTGTGAAATACAAACAGAAAATCTTTTTGGCACAAAGAGTGGATCGAAAATCTTTTGAAAACCGAGTAAAACAAACAAAAACCGACCAGACCATGAACCAAGTGTGATTTGGAGATGAAGTTGGCACCTAAAGGTGGGAGCTTTTATCCCTTTTCAGTGATTAAATCATAGCAACCATCTTTTACTCTTCATCATCATAAACAAAAACCGGAAAAACCGAGAAAACAAGAAAACGTTTGAGCAAGGACAAATTAAACTTAAAAAAAACTAAAAACACAAAACAGAGCAGTCAACCTGGCTCTGATACCATGATAGAATGTGCAGAATTACGTAGAATCTCAGAGTATATACGAGTTTGAGTATGGAGAATATAGAGAATTTAGAGAGAGAGTTTTAGATAGAGAATTAGAGAGAGAATTAGAGAGAGAATTGGGCAGAATTTGGCCCCTGAGGGCATATCACTATTCTGATCTGAGTACATGTTTTAATAGACAATGAGGAAGCATGAATCTAGTCCTCATACAAGCTAGATACTAAAAAGCACAAAATGTGGTCCAAAAACAAAAAAGTAGAAGTTTGAATATGCTTTTGGGACCATATGGTTTTTGTGGATAAGACCAACAAGGAGCCAACGGCTATATCACCATTTGGGCTTCAAAAAGGTTTCTAGTACTCTTCACTTCATGGGCTGAATGATTCTTGGGCTTCCCTCTTTCCTTGTCAAACAAGTCTCGGCCTTATGATGAAAAATATACCGAGAATGTGTTGTACGGCCTGAACCAAATGTGTACGGCCTAGGATAGTATTGGATAGGTGGTCACTTGTTCTCTTGGATAAAGGTATGTGTGACCAAGTGAGGATACTTTACTAATACTTTTGCCAATCTATGTTTCTTTGTCCACGCAACCCATAGGGAACCCGGGTTTGCAAATAGCAGCCATATTAACTTGAGGTGGAGAGTAGCATTCCATGATGAGAAGTTCCTCAGCCCGAGTCCCCCTTCTGGTTTTGGTAAACACACATTCTCCCAAGACACCTTAGTTGCAGCTTTGCAAGTAGTAGATCCTGACCAAAGGAATCAGTTGCAAAGCTGTTCAATCCTCTTTAAACAGCTTTTCGATAAAGTAAAAGCTGAGAACCAGAAGTTGAGGTTGCTATATATGACTGAAGATAATAATTAGAGCCTTCCTACAAAGGAGAGGGTCCGAGTCGTCCAATGAGAGAATCTAGCAGTCAGGGAGTCAAGGAGCGGTGTGTATTCGGAGAGTCCGAGTTTCCAATGCATTAGAGAGAGCCACAAGTAACGTACCGGTAGAAGACCTCTCTGAAATCCAAAAAGGTCAGCGCTATTAGTGAAGAGTGATGTCTTTTCCCTATTCATAATGAGACCAGAGAGTGTTTGGAAATTGTCCAATACATTAACAATTCCCTGCTAGGATTCAATTTTAGCATCAAAGAATACCATTACATCATCAACAAATGCAAGATGTGTAATTTAGGGGTCCTTAGCCAGCGGATATATGACTATATGGCCAGCCTTGAAGTGGGAATCAAGTAGAGAGCCAAAGAGCTCCATTGCTATGACAAATAGTGTATTACATCATCATGTTGTTATACACAATCATGTTATTGAGCTTCAAATCATAACCAATCTACCAACAATGAAGGTTCTAGATTGTATTATGACACTTAGAGTAGATAACAAAAACTAATGTCTTAACAAAAAGAGAGTAGTACTTACTAGTATCCATCTCTAAGACCATCAAATTTCTCTTGTCCAGCAGTATCCCAACAGTAAAACTGGATCTTACCACAGTTAGTGAAAAAATCTAAAGGATGAACCTCAACACCAATAGTGGCTGCATAAACAAGAACAAGAAAACATCAGGTTCTGTGAATAAAAAAGGTTTACTTCATATGTTTCAGGATTGCTTGCAAATACTTACGTTCATACTTCTTCTCAAACTCTCCAGTAAGATGTCTCTTAACAAATGTGGTTTTGCCTGCGCAAATTCACCAAATTTATTCAACTCAGAATTGAACTCGACGGATTAGGATTACTAATAGGTAACGAAAATAGGTAACATCAAAACCCCTTTTGAAACAGCAAACTCTACAATTGTGTATTTACAAACAAATTTAGAACTATGCAAGATCTACATTCACTAATATTCGAGATAACTTATACGAACAAATAGCTCTAAGCAGAAAAAGTATAACAAATGATCAAAAGTCGTGTTTAGGAAATCGAAAGTATCGTCTATATTAATATGTAAATAAACAAAGGAAAAAAACAAAACAAATATATTAAGAGTGAGAATGAGAACGAGAGAAGAAAAAACAACGCAAGACGAAAGATATATTTACCATCAACGAAGCTAAAACGGTAGAGAGCGGAAAAACAAAGAAGAATTATGAAAGCCGAGAGAGAGGGGCAAATGACTGAAAGGCTAAGTCAAAAAAATAACGCATTTACTCTCCGAAAATTAGTTTGATTTAATTAAATTGATTAATAATAAAAATAGGGCTGTTTTACTTTGTTACCCTCGGATCCAACTGGTTAGATCCGCTCGAACCCATGATCCATTAGACAATATCCGAGAAGCAATGGATCATTAGATTTAAACCACAGATCAGAATAAACCGACTCATCAGTAACCCGGAAGTAAAAATTCCCAAAAACTAACCCTAATTCCCATCCCAATCTATCTATCGTTCATTACCTTTTCACCTTCCTGCTCTGGATACCCTCCTGCTCTTCTCATTCTCTCTTCCGTTTCTCTGAATTTTTTCACTAAAATTGTTCCCGATTTTCCTTTTTTTCATTATATTGTAGTGGATTTTGTACTCGTTATTTAAGGAATGGCTCTAACAAAGAACGCGGTGTGATACAGAGGCTCATGATCCTCTAAATATATAGCAGCGCGAAATAGAGGAGGCCAAGGCTTCCCTCCTCCGGTGGAACCTGAGGTGAAATTTGAGGCGGGACTAGCGGAGGAACGTGCTGTGGATTCGTCGGTGGAAAACGAGAATGAACATTCAATAGTTGACTCAGCGGATCGTCCAGTGGATCCTCCGGTGGAACCTAGGGTGGATTCATCGGTTCAACCTTCAGGCCAACCTCTGGTGGAAAACTCATGCCCAATTGAAGACTTTCTCAAACCTCCGGTGGAACATCTAGAAAGTGTAGAACAAGAGGTGGACTTGTTCGACCAAGGAAGCAAAAAAGATGACCCAGAAAACGATAAGTCAGAAGACAAGGAGCCAGAAAAATTATCAAAAACCGTAAGTTAGTTTAACCTAATTTTGAATGTTAAACAGTTAAACTAGTTTTACGTATTGTTGGATTGAGTAGTGTGGTTTTCGAACTGATGAACCTTCAGTTTTAAATTAAGTATTGTGGTTTGTGATTGTTGGATTCACGTGATTGGATATAGTTATAATGATTCTGAGAATTGAATTTCTCTAAATGTCTCTACGATTCTGGGATTATGATTGGTTAGAACATTGTTTATTGATTCTAAGAATTGGATTATATAGTCTTTGTTCTATGATTATGGGATTTTGATTGATTCTGGTATTTTGATTAAGGTTTCATATATTATTGATGTTAATATGTCTTACATATTGATTCTCAGAATTGGATTGATTAATGTGTTGTGTTTGGAATGATTTTGAGATTTTGATTGATGATAATGCGTATATTGATTATGATATTTGGTTATCTTATGTGAATTGGGGAATCGGATAATGGTGGACCAGGAGTGATCCCACCTGAGAGCTTGTATCTTCTGACTAGTGACTATACGAGGACCATTAAGATTACCACTAGATGCTAGACCCACCTGAGAAGCAATAGTTCTATGACCATCCGCAGTTTGGCCATTTCTTCCATATGCCACGAGATGTGTTTCACAAGACAATGGGAATGTGGTTGTTACTGGTGCGCATGGTTTGGACAGAGACGATGAAGGAGTTGTGGTTTGTGGTAACTGGTGTACCTGTTAGGTACTCATTGAGAGAGCACGCTTTGCTATCAGGTCTGCATTGCAATCAGTACCCGAATAATTATGAAGGGATGGGGAATCTGAGTTTCGTGACTAAACATTTCAAGAAGGGCAAAGTGAGTCAAGAAGCTGTGGAGAAGAATTTTATGTCGATTAATATGTATTCAAGGGATAGGTTGAAGATGGATGTACTGTATTTTTTGACTTCGGTTATCAAAGGAATTGGAAAGAGAGGGCCACAAGCAACGTCAGTTGACTTGTTTTTAAGGCGGATTGTCACCAGTCTTGATGACTGTGTGTCATTCCCATGGGGCAGTTTCTCCTTCTTTGATAATCCGAAGGAGGTTAAGCGGATGTTTAGGCTATTTAAGAATGGTGTTGTGACCCAAATGTCAGTTTGCCTAGTTTTGTTCTGTTAGAGGTATGGAAGTATTATTAATGTTTTGGTATAGGTTGTTTGAAGTTATCATCCTTATTAAATCATTTGATTTTTTGTGTAGATCCTTGCATTTAAGGCAATCCTGAGGTTGATGGAGGGTTTCTAGGAAAAGGTTAAAGACGCACGGAATGACTACCTTCGAATGTGCAAGACAAAGTTCAAACCATGTAACATGAGAGGCTTTCGCATTCAAGAGATCAACAGAAAACTTGCTAAAACAAAGGTTAGGAATATTGAAATTTGATTTATGGTTATATTTGTGGTTAAAAATGATGTTATGTGTTTTTAAATTAACTTGTATTCTCTATCAACTTAACAGAATATTGCAAGTGTTTTGAATCCAACTTTGGGTGAGGAAAATCTGCTTTTAGGGATTGGAGAAGATGATGATGCAATTGACAATGTTGTTGATAGCTGGACAAGGCGAATGGTGGATGAAAAGAAGAAATTGTGCTTCTCACAGTTCCGAGATAAAGACATAAAGGCTCAGAAGAAGCAAAAGGCATCAAAAAAGGTTGGTAGTGAGTCTAAGTCCTCTAAGGGTCAGAATCTGAGAGAGAAACCAAAATCGAGTGAAATTGGAGATTTAAAGAAAATCCTGATGTTCGAGTTTAAGCAAATCCATGGTAGGTTGGATACCATGGCAAGTACATTGACAAAGGTTGAGGAGATTGTGAAAGGAGAAGCAGTAAATGTGGGTGATTCTGAAGAAGTTGAGATTTTGGAGGAGAGTGTTGATGATGAAGCTGGTGAAAATGAAGAAGTAGATGCTTCAGAGGAGGGTAAAGAAGATGTTGCGGAAGAAGAAGAAGATGAGAAGGAGAAAGAAGAAGATGAGGAGGAGGAGGAAGAAGATGAGGAGGAGGAGGAAGAAGAAGATGAGAAAGAGGAAGAAGAAGATGTTGCGGAAGAAGATGTAGAAAGAGACAAGGAAGGAGTTGCTGCTGAAGAAGAGGTGAAGAAGAAGAGAAAAAGATCATTTGCTGAGCTAAAGAGAACACCATACGAGATGCGGATTACAAGACAAGCGAACGCATTGGTGATTAAAGTAGTGATAATTTACTTTTAGACTTATTAACCGTTCGTTTTGGTATGCTGCAATCATGTTTTTGTGCAATTGATTGCTAGACTTATTATTAGCACTGACTTATTAACCAGTCTTTTTGGTATGTTGCAATTTACTATGATAAACAAGGTTATATTGCAATTAACCGGTCCTTTGAGTATATTTTAATGAAGTAAAGCTCTAGAGATTTTTGTCATATTTTGTATTAGAGTGGAGACATTGTTCTAAATCAATCACACATTTAAAAACGTAATAATGACACCTAAAATGACACTTTAAATGACCTTACTAACCAAACCATTAACCTTACAAACTATTAATCTTACAAAAGCAAATCATTAACCATACATAGATTACATAGACAGTAGATTTCACAGATCTTACAACACCAGCACGTCTGTAGGTTAAACACTACTTTGATTTTGGTAAACTTGCAATCAGCTTTGCCGAGTGTATAGCCTTTTTGAGTTCACAAATCTCGTTTTTCGTCTCAGAAAACTTAGCCAAGTGTACCTTTGACACGTTCTTCAACCTTTCTAGCTTATCCTCCATACCTAGATCCTAAGGTGTCCTCCGGTGTGTGCCATCGTTCTGTACATGAGATGTTTAAGAACTTGACACAATCAACCCTACAAGGGAAGACAAACAGATTCGTACCGCAAACACTTTACATGTAAAGTATGTCTTTCCCACTTCCTTTGTATACTCCCTTACTATGCTCCCACCACATGGACATTGTGTTGGAATGCCATAATTTTAATCCGCAACCCAGTGAACAAGGTTATTGTGAGCAATAGCTTTTCTCTCGTCCACTTCATTTGGGTCTTCATTCGGGTCAAACATGTCATCACTACTCATAGTTACCTAAACCAAGAACAAAATCAAGTCAGAATCAGTTACATTAACATTTTGAATCTAGCAAGAAAGCCTAATTACCTAAGTGTGATAACGAAATTTCAGAGTGGATGAAAGAAGATTAAGTTTTGTTTGAGATGAAAGAAGATGAAGTTTTTTTTTGTCAATATTGGGCCACAACTGGCCGGCCCATTAGCCAAGTTCCTGCATAATGCAGGCAGCGGGACTCGATCCCGAGACATGCAAGTACGTCTGCTTTTAGTGGACTTACCACCTGCCACTAGGCTAAAGACTACTTGCAGAAGATGAAGTTTTTGGCAGAGAATGTGTAAAATGATTATTTAAAGAGAAACAATTGGTGTAGGTTTTCTATTTGTTGAGATAAATTGAAGGAAAATTGAATGAATTGGTTAACAATTAAAAAATTTCAAGCTAAAATGGTGATATGTGGTAAAAAACAGAGGGAGATTCAAAAATTTCCAAAAATTTTAAGTGAATTTCTAATTTTTCGCGGAATGATGCCAAAAATTTAGAAACTTTGCTATACTAGTTTTGTTGTTATGCATAAATACATATAGTTATACTTTGGCCATTTTTGAGAATTGATTAGTTTACTCTAATCAAAACTTATAATTATTAGTTTAACCAAGTATATTTTGGTGTTTTACAACATTTGGAAAGAGTACACATACTAATTCTTTTGTTTTAGAATCTCTACTAAAAGTTGGTTTAGTAATGTGATTCTAGGTATCAAACTCACTATATTTTGATAAAATATGTAGTAGTAGATATGTGAAATATGTTGTGAGATTATACAAAATTATATGATATTATAATATATGAATTAACAAATATGATAACAAACCATCTACGATATCAAAATGGAATTTGATTTCAATTATTCATTTGTATGGTTGATCAAATCAAAATGGAATTTGCTTAGCAATTAAACTACTGACTTTATCCAATTGGTATTTAACTGATAGAATCGGTCCTGTTTTATTTCATGTAAACCAATTGATGGATCTAAATTAGTTTAATTTGGACTTCCCTTTAATTTCATGTAAACCAATTGATGGTTCAAAATATATCCAATAGAATAAAACTAACTAATTTCCATTAACTCGAACACAATTCAAAACAATTTCACTAAATTAGATTAGGATTACACTAGTTTTACAACGACAACAAGAACGAAACAACCTAAAGGTACAAGCGGAATCAACATCTTCTTCATATTCTGATTGGCTTCTAAAGTCATGCCATCCAATTTGTTAGACAACTCTTTCTCAAGTTTCACCTGCATATTCTCGAGAAACACATCTTCGTGACGCTTCAACGAATTCATCTTTTTCTCAAGTCCACTAATTACACTACTCAAGCTTTCAATTTCATCAATGAAAGCCTCGTCAAGCCATTTGAAAGTATGCTCGTCATCAGTTAGCTATCAACAAAATAATGAAGACACCAAAATTACCAAGAATTGCTAATCCAACCGTAACAATCAATAATGTAGTTCATAGTGGCAAAATTACCTTTCTTAGAGCAGCATATGAACACTAATAGTACCTTCGTCCTGGATTGTTACCTGATCTCAAAGTCAAACACAAAATTGTTGCTCCACAATAACATCGCTTTAGAATTCCGGCCACAAAACTCCGATGACTAGATGAGGATCCCGTTGAAGCTCCAGTTTCGTTGGTACTCATCTTCAATTCTGATCCCGTTGAAACTAAACTCTAACTTCAGAGAAAACAAAAAGGAAATGTCGCGAAGAAGAAGATTTTTCGAGAATGAAGAAATGTTAACATGTCTTTTGTTTTGGTCCATCAAAACTGTTATGTTATGAGCCAATTAATTATAGTTTCAGTCGATAATGGGCCAGTTAACATGTTTGGACAAAAATAGGCCTATATTTATGTCTGATTACAACTATTATGGACCAACTATAAGAAACAAACGATACACAATACAAATTCTGCATATATGTCTCATTACACATACGAAAAAATTCAAAACACAACATAACACAAAACACAACACATAACAACACATCATCCCTCTTGATTACCACTGTTAAAACACGCGTCCAAGTTTAATCCAAGGACGCTCCTATTTTGTGTTCTCCGACATCTCTCACCAACCGATGGAAATTGGGTTTCTTGTTGTCGCCCTTTCTTTTTCTTGTATTTTGGAGGCAATACCTCTATTGCTGCAATATCATTAGGAATCCTGACCCATTGAGATATATCTGGGACAGGATACACCATCTGGGAATACACCAACGTCCATTGCTCCATTAGATAATATTTGGAGCACAACTGATTTAGATATTTATCCTCTCTCTTCAATGGATTCAACATGTACATGCCAAGAGCAGCTATCGCATGCACACAAGGATACTTGTCTTTGTCAAAACGCATGCAAGCACAAGTTTTTTTCTCCAAATTAACCAAATAAGATATCCAATGGAGTCCAACAACATAATATTCACCCATGAATACATTGAGCTCCAAAACAGCCAAACGCTTTACTTCTTCACACCTACTATGTAATATATTCTCCATAAGTGGAACCAATCTCTTAGACATATTTCCTCCAGCGCTATCATTATGATGTGTGTTAAACCACTCTCCTATTTTTTCAATAATCGCATCAATCATGTCTAGCAAAGAGTATTTTCTTGCCTCCTTGAAAACACTATTCAATGATTTAGCAGTATTTGTTGTACCAATATTGTACCTGTCTCTGGGAAAGTGACATCGAGCCCATTGGTCTACGTTTACAGTATCATCCAAATACGTAGCTATAGTAGGATATCTGCTCCTAAATTATACATACTCACGTTTGAATTGAGCCTCTGTATAAATCTGAGCCAACTCCCTGAATCTCCTCCCAACGCTATCTTTGTGGATATTAGAAATCTTGGTTTTCACATTTTGAGATAGGTGAAATATACAGTACACATGATGCGCTCTTGGGTACACTTCGGCAACTGCCTTGATGAGGCTAGGATTTCTATCAATGATAAACACTAATTCTGAATCATCTTCCATAACTGTTTTCAACATACTGAAGAACCAGTTCTAACTTGCATCATTCTCACCATCAACTATAGAAATTGCAATCGGGTAATGATGATGGTTAGGATCTTGACCAGTGGTGAATATAAGAACACCACCATTCTTAAGAAAAGTCGCATCCAAACAAAGCACTTTCTGAATTCCCCTAAACCCCTCGATACAAGCTCCCGCGATGAATAAATACTTGAATCTTTCTTCCTCATCCAATTTTAGTTCTGTCACCATACCAATATTTGTCTTCTGCAAAACATACAAATACAAAGGAAACCTCTTATAACTCTCCTCCGAACTTCCACGCACAGCACATGCAGCTTTTTGTTTTCCTCTTAACACGGTTCTGTAACACACTTTCACTCTCACCTTTCCTTGCACAACACATATTAAAGATCTAGCAGATGGAGTATCTAATTGACCAGGATAATTCTCTTTCACAAGGTCAGCAACCATATCTGCAGATCCTCTTCTTTTAACATTTGATGTGCTAGCCGCCACTCGAGAGCAAGAATGCATGTTATGATATACTTTAACCGACCAAATACCATTGCTTCCTTGTGGCCCTGCTACCCGTAAGTGCCACTTACAACCTTGTCGGCATTGCCAACATCTTAAAACGTATCGCCAAGTATTCGAGTTTATTATGTCATAGTCATAACATCATTTATGTGATACTATAAAATACCAAATCTTTCACT
Organism: Lepidium aucheri; assembly: GCA_900406435.1. Classification (NCBI taxonomy): domain Eukaryota; kingdom Viridiplantae; phylum Streptophyta; class Magnoliopsida; order Brassicales; family Brassicaceae; genus Lepidium; species Lepidium aucheri. Next base: position 11,322 of record OVBA01005567.1, read on the forward strand.
TGCTGTTTGCACCTGAATTCTTGGCCTAATTCTAGCCCTGTTCCATCATCCCAATCTTCTATAAACTGAGTACCATCTTCTTTTTCTTCTCTATGACATGGCAATTCCATACCATGTCCATATCCATCTTCTTATTCTTCTTCTTTATCACCTATCATGTCGCCCTTCACTTCAATCATTTCATCAATTCCTTGATTCTCATCAACACCAACAATCTGCAACGCAACATCATTTTTGTCTTTCTCTTCCTCGTATATAGTAACGGTGTTGTAATCTCCAACATTTGAAATCATATGAACATTATTATTATTCAAACCAAATAAACTTCCAATCTCTTTTATATTTTTCTCCACTTCCACATGCAAAATACTTCTCAAATGTCCAACATTCACTACATAAATAATTTTCAACATCCTCATCGTCCAAAATGTACGATTGTTTATTCGCTTCAACTACCAATGGGATGCAACTCATCTTTATCTTGGCATCATTATCCACACCATTCTTCTTCCTTACTTTTCCCTCTAATATCGAGTATGTTATATCCTCCATTGTCATTGTCTTTATTGTTATAGCAAAATACTTGGCACCCTTAGAATCCCAACGATACCCATCATCGGTTTCAATATAAGACCCACCAGTATCTATATGAATCATCGTTTTAATCATTCTGTCTGCAAGCTGAAATAAAAAATGTGCCCGTTATTGTACTTTTACTATATCACTAGTTGTACATTTGTACAATGAATATTGAAATCAATACCACGTAAATCTTTACAAATCATCATCACCAGAATCAATTGAATAATACACACAATTATTGTACCTCTCACTCTTCTATTCTGTTTTCAGTCAAATGCAGTTTTAATCAATTTACTCTTCACAACAAATTGGATCTTGCACCAAATCGTCGTCGTGATTCTTCACAACAAATTGGACCTTGCACCAAATCGTTGCCATAAAGAAATATCTACAGCTGAAGAGGAATCGTCGCCATGAACAAGAAATCTACAGCTGAAGGTCATCGCCGGTTAACAAGAACTATCGTCGCCGATTAACAAGAATAATTGGGGCCGGCGAAATAATTTTTTTCAAACTTTCCGTACAATTCACGTCAAAACAGAGTTGGGTTTAATTAGGGTTGGTTTGCTTTTCTAATTGATTGGTACATTAAATTCTCTACCAACCGAGATTTGGAACCAAATGAATTTCTTTTTCTTTTCCATTTATTTCATTGAAAGGGAAAAAGCAGACAAAATTTTGAAGAGGAGAGCAGTATTATGGTCACTATAAGAGTATGTTAGTCACTTTGCTCTCAGCTACGAGCATTGGAGTCATTGTTCCGAGAGGGAGAAAGACAGTGTTTTTTGGTTTTATAGAGTCCTCAAGGCTTTGGCCGCTTAAGATTGATGCAAATTAGGGGCTTAAGATTGATGCAAAAAAATCATTTTTAAAGCATACTAAGATTATACCCGCGTTATAACACGAGATTAAATTGTTTTGATTGTTTTTTAACCATGTTTATTTAGGTTGTTAGACCCGTATTAATATTTTGGAATATTGTTTTTGAGATTTTATTCTAGAGGCCCAAACCTGAACAAAAAATTGATCAGAATTAAAAGAATCAAACATGAAAAATACTCAAATGAGTCCTAAATCTATATACCCAAAAAAAAATCAAACTTGAACCCCAATCCAAACCAAATCAATAACCAAATTTTATTCAGTTTTTCTATTAAATTTGTTTTAATATTGAATATTTATATAAAAAAATACTTAAATCTGAACTCGACCTATATCGAACCAAACTCTATCAGAAAAAATATATTTGAATAAGTCTTAAACTAAAATAACCAAAATATTGAATTAGATAAACCGAACCTGACAAAATATCAGAATATGTCCAAAATTTATGTATTCGGAAAATCGAATACAAAACCGTACCGAAACCGAATCAATAATCGACACATTTTTATTAAATTTAAATTTTTTTAGAGTTTTTTCCATTAAATTTTTATTAATTTTTAATTTTTGTATAAAAATCTTCAACAAAACCTACCTTCAATCTATTTTTAAAGGTTTTATGAATCTTAGGTTAATTTTATTCTATAGTTTATAACATTGTCAAAATGAAAGTGTTTTCCGCTTTAATGTATAAGATACATAGGTAATATATTATTATATAGGCAATTTTATATATTTTAGTTCTATTATACAGTATAACTTCTTTAAATTAATACTCAGTAAATCAATATATATTGCAAATTAATAAAATTATCAGGTTCTAAGTCAAACAACTATAAAATTTAACAAAATTTAGTAAATTATTAAGATAAGAAATTTTTTTGAATCTCATGTAAAATATGGTCTCAATAATATCATACAGTAATTATGGGAGTATATTTTCAACTGCCCACATTTTTTTGATATTTTCAGAAATGTTTTTTATTATTGACAAATGACTAAAATACTCTTTGATTATTATTTTTTTAATATAATAAATTTTTATGAATATTTTTTCCGCCAAAAGTTTTGTTCCTACCAGAAAACATTTTTCCACCAAATTTTATTTTTCATCTCAAAATTTGTTTTTCACATTTATGAGGTTTTATGAGATCTCTTATAAAACCTTATAAATAATATATTTATAAATTGTATTATAAAACCTTATAAAATATTAGTTTATAATTTATCTTATTAAGCTTTATAAATAAACTATTTTGAACAATAAAATAAACACTAATTAGATGTTTTGACCAAATGAATGAACAAAATTTAGTAACTTAAGCTGAAACTATACCTTAAAAAAACTCATGGGATACATAAATCCAAAAAAACGAATATATTAACTCTTAAATGAAAAAAGTTAAACCCTAAATGGATTTCTAAACAAAATAGAATGATTGAAATAAGTAAATCAAACTAAGTGGGATTTATTCAAATATGATTTCTAGAGAGTTTGAATAACTATAACAATTATAGAATCTAGTGAACTGTTAAGAATTAAAGAATCTCATAAAAAAATTTACAATTTTTTATCAAAAGTTTACACATACTCTTACAAACTCTCACATACTAATATACTCTAACATGATATCAAATTCTCTTTTTGTCAACAATTAGATCGACAAGGTCCGATCTATAGCCTAAACATCACCCCTAAAATTCCTTTTTAGGCTACCATAATGCAGCGGATGGGAATCGAACTCTAGTGCCAAGTCATTACCTGGATCATCCTAACCAGCAGACTAAGAGCAACTCGGCCAATATAAAACTCTTTCATAAAATATTATTGTATAATCTTATTAATATAATTTCATAGAGTTTTATAATTTATACTTTTGTAGATATTAGTTTTAGATTTTTTATTTTTAATTATTAGTTACTATCTCGCCTTTGAATTTTGTGAATAATTTTTTTCATATGTTCTCTTTTATATAAAATTTTCTTTTTGTTGGTTTTAAACATATATTATCACTGATAAAAAGTGATATAAAATTAGTTAATATAATTCTATCTTGCAATAATTATCTTTAATTATATATTATTTCATTTTCATTTTACTAAAAAAAATTTGTATTCTGAAGAAATATGTTTTCTAAGAAAATGAATTTAAAATCTTGGGATAACACCTAAGATTTTGAAAGACTATTTCTATGAACAAAAAGCTTTGAAATCAACAAGTCAATAACACTAAACTTTAAAAGATTTTTAAAGTCATTTAAATTCATTTTATTTAAATAACACATGAGTTAAATGACTTTTAAAAATCTTCTATCGAATAACACATGACTTTTAATGATTGTAGACAAAATTTTACAAATATCAATTCCAATAACACCTAACTTTAATAAACTTTCCAAAAATCAATATTGAATAACATGAAACTTTAAAGATTTTTAACTCTTTATAAATCATAGAACCAATAAACCCCCTAAATACTATACCCTAAACAAAACAGTTGGATGTCTAAACCCAAATGAATGATTATAATTATTCTTAAATGAAAAAGGTAAACCCTAATTGGATGCTAAAACTCAAGGAAATGATCAAAGTTAGTAAATCAAGCTAAATATTATACTCTAACATACTCAGTTAATGTATAAACTCATGAAAATGATTATAACCCGAAAATTTTAAAATAATTTATTTATATAATTCAATAAGATAAGTTATATATTCTAATAAATAGTATATTTATTAGCTTTAGTGAAATAAGTTATCAATCTAAATAACCCGTGAGAATGACCAAAAGTAGTAAATCAAGCCAAATATTATCTCTAATAAACCCACATCATGCTTAAACCTATGAAAATTAGTGTAACTCTTAAAATTTAAATAGTATATTTATAAGGTTTAACAAGATAACTTATAAATTGATTTTTATAAGGTTTTATAAGATAACTTATAAATATAAATAAGTTTTTATAAGATAACTTCCAATTTTTTATTTCACAAATATTTATATGGTTTTATAAACAAATTATATAAAATCTATAAAACACTTATAGTACATTATAAAACTAAGTAAAATGTAAAAGTATGATTGAAAAATTAGTTTATAAATCTTATACAGTTTTTATAATTAATACACATTCTATTAAATATTCAAAAATAATTTCCGTAACTTTTAGAAGAGCACTTATAAAACCTAAAGAAATATAACATGAAGACAAAATAAACCTAACTAGCCAAAAATTTTATAAGGATGTTTATGAGTAGAGTTATAAAGATACAAAAAAATTGAAAAGAACATGAAGATGAGGATCTCTGAATTGTAAAAAGAACAAATGAATATAGATCAAAGTCACTTGATAGATTGCACAAATCACATAATGAGTAATCATATAGCAAATAATACTTATACAAGACATTTTAAAACTAAGTAAAACACAAAAATATTTAAAAGTTTGATATTAAAGTTAGTTTATAAAATCTTATAAAAATCATATAATTTTAAAGTTATAAACATTATTTTCAATATTTTGATTATATAATTTTTTATATGATTTTATAAACAAGCTTATAAATCTATGTTACATCAATATCCTATAAATTAATTTTTTTATAAGGGTTTATAAGATAACTTATAAATATACCATTTATAACGTTTTATAAGTAACTTATAAATATACTATTCATAAGATTTTTATAAGATCTCTTATAAAGTTTTATATGTTTATAAATCAAGTAACTTATAAATATACTATTCATAAGATTTTTATAAGATCTCTTATAAAGTTTTATATGTTTATAAAACAAAATTTTGAGATAAAAAAATTTTGAGCAAAAACATCAGACGGGAAATAATTTTTATAAAATTTTAAAGGTGTTTTTGTCTTTTTTAGTAAGATCATTTTTTGCAAAAACAAAATTAAATGAATAATTTTTGTAAAAGATACAACAAAAAGATATTACTCAAAATTTCTCATTAATTATTACTAACCTTATGCACATATAACTAAGTTAATTTAGTAAATTATAACTTCAAATTATTCTCTATAATTTTTAAAGTTACTTGCTAAAACTAATCTCTAAATTTCCATACTATGTCATTTTTTTTTAATGTTATTCTTTCAAAATGCCTATAAAAATTCTAAAGAATTAAACGTAAAGATTGGTAAATTACTTCTAGCTACTTTTATAGTAATATATAAACTTCACGTTCTTAGATAAATTAAGATCAAAATTTCTTCAAAATAAATTAATATTTTAAGAAATATGAAATATGTGAATATCAAAGTATAAATAAAATTTGATAAAGAAAAAATTAGAAAAAAAATCAGATATCGAAAATACTTATAATTTAAATTCAAAGTATTTTCTGAAAATTATTAACCAATTGTAATATTTTTCCCATTTCAATTTTTTCATATATCAAAAATATTAGTTTATCTATAATTTCATATCATTATAACTTGATAAACTTTGTAAGTCTCAATATTATTAATTTATAAAGATTTTCCTGTAACATGAATATTTTGTGTGTGATCACTTCTTATAAGTCTATTAAAAACATATAATATAATTGTATCACACATGTAATTATTAATATAATTAAAAGTATTATTAAAATTAATTTTTTTAGGATATATTTAAAATCAAAAACGTTAAAAATATTAGAAAATTTACATAGTATCTTATAAATAGAATGTTAGATTTAAAGTTATTTTAGCTTTTGTCTTCACATTATAAAATAATATTAAATCTCACTCATTAGGAAATTTTAAAAAATGCTCTTTTTGATATGAGTCTTTTCAAAAAGTACTCTCTCATGCATATTTTTCTCTCCTAATATTCAAGGAAAATGATAAGTTTTAAAAAGGACATGTGAGAAAGGGCATTTTTGAAATTCTCCCTTAAGTCAAAATGAAAAATAAATGTTTTCTTATCTAATTTTGGATTATTTGAAATTTAAAATATAATTATATTTGATTTAAAATGAACATATTAAGTTAAAAATAAAAAAATTAAATAAATAAGGAATTACCTAAAATAAGATTAAAATTAGGGATTTTATCAAAAATAACCTACTTTTTTAAAAAAATACAAAACTATACCCCTTTTGTTTTATTCTCCAAAACTAACCTTCAAGGGTAGTACAATTATAGTTTTACCCTTAATGAACAAACAAAAAACCAGAGATCATATTTACCTTTCTACCATTCGCTAGAATAGTAGACTTTAAATGAAGTCTACTTGACGTAGACTTCTCTTGAAGTCTATCATACTCAAAGAAGACTTCAATTGAAGTCTACTACTTAATTATCTTTTAAAGAAATATAAAATAGTAATCACAACTATATGCTTGTACTTTTGATTATAAAATCAAATAATATACTTGTATGAAGCATTAGATTTAAATTTCATAATAAAATGGTCACCTAATATCATTAAAGATGAAACCACAAAGTTCATAGAGAAATTATGTCATTGTTTAGGGTTTAGGGTAATGAGATATGGTAAATATGTAAGATTATGTAAAATTTGTATTTGAAATGTAAAAAAATAACATAAAAGAATAAAATTGTGTCTATATTTACAAATTATAATTCTACATATCATATTGTAAAGAATTTAGGGTTTATGGTTTAAAAAGAACTTAATGTGAAGTTTTTTTGGTAGTGAGATTAAAATAGTTATTATTGTTCACAAAGACTAAAACAAATAAATATGAAATATTAATAGAAATTTAGTTCAACAAAGTAAAAGAAAGTTTTTGTATAATCTTGGCCTAAAACTTATAACAAACCATAGAATGGTGTAAGGGTTGGAAATTTGAGTAAGTATTTATGTGATAATTGTAAAGATTTGTATTATAAATGTGAAATTGCGATGCATGGACACTGAACAGAGAAATGACTATGCATGGGACTGGACATAGAGATGTTCAACCAAGATGAGACAGACGAGTTGTCAGAAGTCTGTCAAGACAGATGACTGTGAGACAGAAATGGAAAGAACCATTATGTAAGGTATTTCCATTTCTGATTGATCACGAGAAGATACTAGGTTTAGAACTAGTATATAAGTGAGATGATGAGGGTTGAGCGGCAGCGAACGCTTCTAAATCTAAGTTAACAGTGAGTTGAATCTGAGAGAGAAGAAGTCTTGAGAGATTCATTGTGTGAGTGTTTTTCGGTTTGAGTTTGTGAGAAACTTATATAAGACTTTTGTAAGAAAAGTTTATATAAATAAAATGAATATAGCATTGAGATCAGCGCTTTCCGATCAAGTATTTGTGTTTCCATTTGCCATACCATTTCAATTGGTATCAGAGCTATTCACCTAACCAAACCAGGTGTGATCCTGAGATAAATATGGAAGGGAAACCACAGTTTGTGACAGTCAGGGAGCTGTTGATACTAGATCCGAACAATTACGATCACTGGAAGGTTCAAATCACTCATATCATCAAAGGTATTGATGAAGAAGCTTGGGGAGCTGTTGAAGATGGGTGGACACCACCAACAATGAAAGTTGGAGAGAATGTTGTACCAAAACCTAGAAAGAGCTGGACAGCAGAGGAAAAGGCAGAATCGAAGTTCAACTCCAAGGCTCTGTCAGCCATATTCAACACTCTGGTGCCAAATCAATTCAATCAAGTTCAAGGGTGTACAACCGCTAAAGAAGCTTGGGATATCCTGCAAGTCTCGTTTGAAGGTACATCTAGTGTTAAAAGAACAAGGATTGACATGCTGGCTACTTGATTTGAAGCTCTCACAATGGATG
>OVBA01005568.1:0-19553 GCA_900406435.1 Lepidium aucheri
CGATCGATCTAGGCCATTATATTCGTTAAATTCCAACCAGAACAATACGGACCGATCGATCTTGTCTAGACCGATCGATCCATATTGTTCTGGTTCGAAGTTTATCGAATATATTGGTGTAGACCGATCGATCTATACGGATCNGCTGCATCCGAGAAAAAAAATTCTTCCAGATTTTGGCAGACTTGCGGGAAGTTTTAGAATTTGGCAGACTTGCATGAAATCTGCCAGAATTTTGGCAGACTTGCAGGAAGTGTGCCACAATTTTTTGGCAGACTTGCAGAAAGTCTGTTAAAACTAAAAATTTTAAATAACAAAACCAGAAAAGCAGATAATTTGACATAATTATTACATGAATATCAATAGGCAATGAATCCTTATTGATATAGCTAAAATTTTTTGTTTCTTGCACCATAATTTAAGAATTTCTTAGCTCATGGAGAAATTTTCTTGGGTATATATACTTTTAAAAGAGAATAGAATATCTTTTTTATAAATCTAAAATATTTCTATTTTCGAATAATCTTATTAAAATCATTCTGAATTACATACTGTCAATAGGAAAAGGAAAACTACAAATCATCCTCTTTTTGGTAAAAGGGTATAATGGTAATTAATAATAATAGAGAAAAAAAGTGGGTTATATAAGTAATTTTTAAAAAAGTAGGTTATATAAGTAATTTATAAATTAAAGTAGGTTATCGTAGTAATTTTCCCTATTTTTAAATGAGCAATTTTGGTTTAATTTTGCGTTGTAGATTATTAGGGATTTCATCAATGTTTATTAGGGATTCTAACTTTTGATAACTTTCATTTTGTAGATTCGTGACAATTTTGTAAATTTTCAACAACATAGCTAGGATTTCATATTACCTTTAGACACCCTTGAAGAAGATGAAGATGATTTAACCGATAACTATTATCTTATTCGACAACTCGTCATCTTAACGTGGTAAATTATTTATTTGCTCCAAACGTATATGTTAGCTAGAAGTGTATATTTAGCTACAAAATTATGTGAACAAGATGTTTGGATAAAACAAGCACAAAAGTTTACAAAATGAAACACACTTACACAACACATGACATATAAATAAGCATAAGAGTGGATGATCACATGTTATTTTGCACAAACACAGAGAACAAGCTCTTGCAGTGGTACTCAAACTTATCCATCTTTTCAGAGCTTCCTGAATCATCTACAGCATGTGATCGACCTATGTATATATTTTGCTGATAACAAAATAAATACTTGTAAGAACATTTAATTACATGCAAAAAGTTAAATGTTTAGGTACATTAAAAAAATATTTATAATTATCAACATGTCAAACACATGCGAAGAACCCATGGAGCTAGGGTCCTTTGTTATAGTGATGGAGGTTGGGGGCCATCAAGAAAATTCCCTCAATGTGGCTGTTCCCAAAGTAGATATTATCGAAGAACATGTTGTTCCAAATTATCTAGTTGAGCGAGATGCACCATCATATTTTGATGATTCTGATGAAGACATCATAATTAAAGGTTGGGTTGGGAGTATTAGTTAATGAATTTGTTTACGAGTAATATATTCTTTAGCTGCTAAATATAAAAGTGTCTACAAAAATTTGTTTCAAACAAGGTGCACCAAGCTATAAAGGACATTGATTACGAAGACACATAAATATTCGACAGCTGAGAGGTGCGATTTCTATAAGCAAGTTTGGACAGCTGTTATTGTGGGGTTGATTAAGAACAAGTATGTTGGCTTTGGCTCAGCCTGAGCGCAAGCAAAGTGAGGCGATATGTACGTGTATCATGGTTTATCATGAATTAATTTGTAGTTTTACTGATAACAATAAATTTAGCGTGGATATCACATTTGTTATCTACATGTTTTATGTTTGCAGTTGTGAAAGGATTACAAATAATTTTTTTTCAGTTATTATGTATATAAGTATGCAAAACAAATATGTATCACATAACTAATTTATTTGAAGTCAACTAATTCGTTTTTATATATCATTAGAAACAAGTTGAAGACCTTGCTGCTTAAGAACCCCTTATTCAAAATGAAGTACACTGAACATTAATAAACACAATCAATATGCCAAAACACATACTAGGGTTGGGTTATACAATAGGGAGGCAAACACGAATCCTCGAAAATCATGTTATGATTTAGAGTCAGGCCTAATTATGCCACTTACACAGTTATGCAGTTATCATGTCTTCATCTCCAACAACAGAAAATTTCAGTGAGATGATAGACTAGTTGTTAAACTACAAATATGGTTATTACGTATATAAGTATGCAAAAAATATGTATCGGGTAACTAATTAATTTGAAGTTAACTGATTCGTTTACATATATCATTAGAAACAAGTTGAGACCTTGCTGCTTAAGAACCCTTGATTCAAAATGAAGTATACAGAACAGAAATATACACAATCAATACGCCAAAACACATACTTATGCCCAGTTATACACTATGATGCAAGCACAAATCTTTGAAAATCATGTTCATACTCAGACTCAGGCACAATCATGCTAGTTACACAGTTATACGGTTATTGGGTCTTCATTTTTGGCTATAGAGAAGTCCATGAGATGATAGACTGGTCATTAAACTACAAATAAAAGTTATGCGGTTATTACGTATATAAATATGCAAAACAAATATGTATCGGGTAACTAATTTATTTGAAGTCAACTGATTCGTTTGCATATATCGCTAGAAATAAGTTGAAGAACTTGCAGTTTAAACTCACCAATGAAGAACATCAAAACCCATACCACACCCAAAAATCCAACGAAATCAGATTCTAAAACTCACCCAACAAAAAATACCAAAACCCAGACCACACCCAAAAATCAATTCACTCTGCAAAAGCCTCAATCGATTTAGCTGAAGATTCTACAAAAAAAATTTGAAATGTCTAAATTAAAGACAGGAGAATTAAAGGAGCAGCAGAGAGATAGGACATGCTCAATTCGCCTAGAAAAAACAATTGTTTTCCAGACACAATGATTTTAGCACAAGCCATTGATACTCTCTCTGCAATTGATGCTACAGTTCCTACATGTAACCCCTTAAAGTATTTCTATTCACCAAAATTTTCATAAATCAAAGAAAAACTTTCATTGGTTTTAAAGATCAAAACTTTATCAAAACTCATTTGATTGAAATGAAAACAGAGAGCGAGATAGAGAGAAATTACAGCTATGGAAGGCGTGACAACAAGGGAACAATAGATTTGATAACATGCGATGGAGAGAGCTCTCATATTTTTTGCAATAAGACAGATTAAGAGACTAAATATTTGAATTCATTGAGCGATGAATCCTCTGGGAAAGTGAAAGAACTGAAGAAATCTGTGGCTTTCTTCGATGTCTTCTGACACCATCGTTGTCTCAGAAGAAATCAGAGTAGATGAAGTCATTGTAGTTTCTAGAGATTTAATTGCAAAGAAATAAAAGACTAGAGGAGAATGATGACATTGGAGAAGAAGATTGGAGAAAGAATACATTTTTTGGGATAATGAGTGTGTTGGGGCATAATGATCTTCTTATGAACAAAAAGACTATGATAGTAGCCTTAATCTAAAGCTAATTTCAATAACTTTATATGTTACTCACTGCAGTTTCTATTATATCTTTTCTTAAATGTGCATAAATAGTGTCGTATATTCATATATTTTGATAAAAATTAACTATTAAAAAAACTGTTGGCAGGACAAATACAAGTAAGGAAAAAATGACTTTATAATTGTTGGAGGTGAGTTTCACCCCACTACTAGCCTGACATAAATCCAATTTGGTTCAAGGTCCATCAAGAGTCTCAGCCCAAAATTTATGTTAGACCTCGGCCCAAAATCTACTAGTTAATATTTCCAAGAATCTAGGAAAATTTTTTGGAGGTGATGTCAATCTTCCTATTAGGAAAAGCCTAGAAGGTCAAAAGTTACATTGTAAATCTAGGTCTAAACCTCTTCTATTTATCTATAATTAGAAGAGACTACCTCCAAAGAGAGGACATTCAGAATTTGACATTCACATTCACAATTTACACACACACACTCTATTATTCAATAAACACAATCTCTAGTTTCTTCTTCTTGTCTCCTTATTAATGAGAATTCTTACCCACTTCTTTTTCAAATAAATCAGATTTGGATTTAGAACTCTTATACTAAATCTGGTTCAAGCAATTGGTGCCGTCTGTGGGGACGATAAGAAAATTCTACACGCACAAGGGCAAGAACAAGAATTCTTCATGCACAAAGACGACATCTGCAATCTCCTCAATTAATCACCTCACCAAGATAAGTATCTCTCCTACTTAAATTGACTCATGCTATATAATTCTCAAAATATGCTTAGCAATCAGATTGTAATGACCATCGAACTATTAAATGATTATGCATATGAATTTGTACTTTCTTCTTCGTTCTTGTTTCACTAACAACTTTATTTCTTTTATTTTCTTATCTTTGTTTATCAACTACGAATGGCTTGATACCAAAATACAAAATCAGAAGAATAAGTTGTAAACAAAATCTTAGCCATCGATCAAGCCGCTATCATTGTTTCTTGGTAAAAACTTTGTGCTGATTTTTAAATTATATCTATATTTTATTCTTCTATACATATAAAAAAATTGAGACCTTGTCGCTTTCAAAAAACAAAGGGTTGAGACCCTACTCTCTATTTGAATTTTAAAAACTCGCAAAATATAAAAGAACCTACATGATTCATTCTCATTAAGGACCAAACAGTGAGGTGTATCCATAAAATCTAAGATCTAATTCTCGACTAATCTTAAGCCTAGATTAGCTCTGGCAATTATGCCGAGACCAGCTCTCGCAATTATGCGGAGATCAGCTCTCGCAATTATACAAAAAGCAGCTCTCGCAATTATGATGAGACTAGCTATCACAATTATGTCGAGACCAGCTCTCGCAATCATACCAAGACCAGCTCTTGCAATTAAAGCCAAGAGTAGTTCTCACAATTTAGGGGAGATCTAACTCTCGCATCTCTTAAAGCCAAGATCTTATGCCGAGTCTTAAAATCTCGCAAAATATAAAAGAGCCTATGAGATTCATTCTTATTAACAGCAAAACAGTGAGGTCTATCCCTAAAATATGAGATCTAGTTCTCAACCAATCTTATGCCGAGACCTAGTTTCTCACATATCCTAAGTTAAAACCTAGTTTTTTGCACAGAAAACCGATACAAAGTTTCTTGCTAATCCTAAGTTAAAACCTAGTTTTTCGCATAGAAAGCCGGGACCAAGCTTCTTGTAAATCCTAAGTTGAAACCTCGGTTTTTATAGTTAAGTCGAGACCTAGTTCTTGCATTTTGTAAGCCGAGATCTAACTCTCTCAATTAAACCAAGACCTAGTTCTTGCATCTCAAAGCCAAGATCTAACTCTCGCAATTAAGGCGGGACCAAATCTCGTATCTCTTGAAAGCATAGGCCTATTTCTAGCATTTCGTAAGGCGAGATCTACTCTCGCACTAAAGCTGTGACCTAGCTCTTGCATCTCTAAAGTTGATCTTCAGCTCGGACACGTGCATGCACCTTGCACCATTTTGGATTTACGCCGGACCATACTATTTACTCCAAATTCACCGAACTCAAATAGATTCTTCTTCGACGACTTCTGGGGGGGGGAGGAAACATCATTGGAGGTGAGTTTTACTCCACCACTAGCCCAACATAAATCTAACTAGTCCCAATACCCATCAAGGATCTCGATCCAAAGCTCATTGCAGACTTAGACCCAAAGCTCATCTCAACCGAATTGGTTTCAGTTCTTAATTGGGTATAAAACATATGGAACCCAACCAATCCGAACCCAAAAAGACCCAAAATAAATTCAACCAAAATAGTACTGGGTTCCAAAATAGATACTAAAATTCCATACCCAAAATGGCCAAGACTATTTATTGAAAACCAGATCGGCTCTTCCAAATACGCCGGAGAAGCCAGAAGTCAGATCATTAAGTAATTGGGCTTATATCTAAATGGGACGGGCTTAGATTGCTATTAACCATATGGACTTTTCTCAAGTCCATTGTTGATATTCGCTCCAACTTTTAAGGAAAAAGGAGTTTATTAGTTATTACAGTTATCGAAAATGGAAAATGAAGAATTAAATAAAATAAGAATAATCAAAAGAAATAAATGTCTCGATTTTTGATTACGCAAGCGAACTAAAAGGCGTAGGTTCTCAAATCACGAATAGCCTCTCAAATAGCTTCATGCTCATCGCCGGCGATCGACGGTATAACTTCCTTCGTTCGAAGAACAATTTTCTGGTTTGTTGTTTTCGTATTGATTGATCCAACATTCTTCATCGAGGTTTCCCAGATTATAAGGATTGTTTTTGTCTTCAAATATTGATATCAGAGGTGTGGCCTGTGGCATTTGGCTTTTCATAGGAAAGCTAGGGTTCTCCGATCTTTTGTAGAGGTGGAGTAGATTGTTTGTTCCTGAGGATCTTCAGAGTAGATTTGAGTTTTGGTTAATGTAACTTTTGGACTTCAGAGTTAAAGGAATTGAAATCTCTCAATTTTGATGGAAGCTACTACAAGTATATGTTTAAATAATTAGGGATGATTGGAACACGATTCGAGTGATGTTTAACGATTTGGTTGAGAATGATTCGAAAAGGTTTTAGCTCGTTGCCGTTGCGGCAGCTTCAATGGCTGATTCCCTGAGAATTAGTCTCTCTGATAGAGACGTCGAACAGGTACTATACTTTTTTTTTGTGTGTGTGTGTGTGTGTAGAAGAACTTTCTCCATCAGTTTTCTGTTAAATGATTGAAAATGATTGGGAGAAGGTGGTTAATTTCGGTTTATATATCCAAACAATTTGTTCGTCTTCAAACTTGTCTAGATTCATACACCTTGTTTATGAGTTTTATGTATTTCTTTTTATTTACTCAGTTTCCATACCTCAGTCAGTAAAATGATCTTTTAATGAGAATCTTTCCTATCGAATTTTTCCAGGCAATTACGTCACTTAAGAAAGGATCGTATTTGCTGAAATACGGACGTCGAGGGAAGCCCAAGTTTTGTCCATTCCAACTCACACGTGTAAGATTTCTTTTGAGCCATATAATACCTCTGCTAATAATTCTCAATGACAGAGAGAGCTCTCTGTATTCTTCTTTTCTGCTCATTTATTTTACATGTGAAATCAGGATGAGTCTGCATTACTATGGTATTCTGGCAAAGAAGAGAAGCAAATTAAGCTGAGTCAAGTCCAGAGAATTTTACCCGGACAGCGCACGGTGAGTTTCTCTCTGAAATATGCATGTATATTCACAAGCAAGTATAGATTATTATTAACTATAAGTTAAGGTCTTAAACTTTGTATCTAGTCCATTTCAAGTGTAGCAATTTTGTAAAATGGTGTCGTTTTTCTTGACGTCATTTCATATTATCCTGCTTATTTCCTCTTTCTTTCTTCCTATTCTATGTATCTACTCCCATCTTAGACTCAATGGCGAAAGTTTGTTTCAGGCTACATTTAAGAGATATCCACGCCCCGAGAAAGAGTATCAGTCATTTTCGCTCATATGTCGTGATAGGTCCTTGGATTTGGTGCGTTTCCGTGCCATCTGAATGAGTGATACTATTTGTCAATTGTCATCTTCACAGTATTAAAGACTACGTAATCATCTGCACTTTGTTGATGATGTTTTGCGCAGATATGTAAAGACAAAGATGAAGCAGAAGTTTGGGTTGTTGGTTTGAAGGCATTGATAACTAGGGTAAAAGTTTCCAAATGGAAAAACACTATTAAACCTGAGTTCACTTCAGTGGAAAGTCCAGTCGCTCATGCACGACGAGTCTCTCCATTTGTAACAGTTCTTGTAAGTAACACCACGTTTTATGTTTTTTGGAATTTGATCAAACACCTTATATACTTTGCATCATCTTACCATAGGATCAAGTTATTCAACCCTCTAATGAGACTTCTGCATCTAATCGGTTGGGAAAAGTGTTTGCTGATATCGTCTCAATAACTGCACCCGCCAGTAACAATCAGACAGAAGCCAATGCCAACCTTTCCTCTCCATTTTCTTCAGCTCCTGCAAATGTTGAAAATTCAAATTCACGGTTCTCGACCAGTGACCCAGTTCGGATCAGTGTATCTAGCGCTCTGAGCACCGATAGCCATGGGTCATATCACGAAGACTTTGATGCCTTAGGCGATGTTTTTGTTTGGGGTGAAGCAATATGTGATGGAGTACTGAGTGGTACTAGAAAGTCAGAGAACTCCACGACAGAGGATTCCCTTTTACCAAAAGCATTAGAATCAACAATAGTTCTTGATGCCCAGAACATTGCATGTGGCAGGTGTCATGCTGTTTTAGTTACCAAACAAGGAGAGATCTTCAGCTGGGGCGAGGGTACAGGAGGGAAGTTAGGGCATGGCTTAGACAAAGACGCCCAACAACCAAAGTTCATTAGTAGTGTCAGAGGGATGGGTTTCAAATCTTTAGCTTGCGGAGAGTTCCATACATGCGCTGTTACTCAATCTGGTGATCTTTACAGTTGGGGTGATGGCACTCATAATGTCGATTTGCTTGGCCACGGGAGTGAATCCAGCTGCTGGATTCCCAAGAGAGTGACTGGTGTCTTACAGGGAATGCATGTGTCATATGTCGCTTGTGGTCCCTGGCATACAGCGGTAGTTGCTTCATCAGGCCAGTTGTTCACATTTGGAGATGGTTCTTTTGGTGCTCTGGGTCATGGAGACCGGAGAAGCATAAGTGTTCCATGTGAAGTTGAAAGCCTTTGTGGACTAAGAGTAATGAGGGTTGCTTGTGGCCTTTGGCATACAGCTGCTGTGGTAGAAGTGACAAATGAAGCATCTGATGCTGAACTCTGCTCGTCATGCGGGCAAGTCTTCACATGGGGGGATGGAGAGAAAGGCCAGCTTGGTCATGGTGACAGTGATGCAAAGCTATATCCCGAGTGTGTGATTGCATTGAAGAATGAAAATATCTGCCAAGTTGCGTGCGGACATAGCCTCACGGTTTCTCTTACATCTGCAGGACATGTGTATACAATGGGTAGCACAGCTTATGGCCAGCTTGGAAATCCTACCGCCAAGGGAAACTTTCCTGCGCGTGTTGAAGGAGACATAGTTGAGGCTTCTGTGGAGGAGATTGCATGTGGTTCTTATCATGTTGCTGTATTAACATCTAAATCAGAAATATACACATGGGGAAAGGGATTAAATGGCCAGTTAGGCCATGGAAACATTGACAACAAAAGGAAACCCGAAGTTGTGGGATTTCTAAAAGAAAAGCAAGTCAAGGCTGTAACATGTGGATCAAACTTTACTGCTGTGATTTGTGTTCACAAATGGGTACCTGGCTCTGAACATTCTCTATGTGCTGGTTGTCGCAATCCCTTCAGCTTTAGAAGAAAACGTCACAACTGTTACAACTGTGGTCTGGTATTTTGTAAAGTATGCAGCAGTAGGAAGTCTCTGAGGGCTGCTCTGGCACCAGATATGAACAAACCTTATCGAGTGTGTTATGGATGTTTTACCAAGCTGAAAAAATCGAGAGAACTATCTCCTTCTGCGCCAACTCCACGGATTAGAGAGCTTTTAAAAATGCGGAAATCGACAGATATCTCAGAAAGAGACAGCTTAACTCCAAGATTCTTCTCAATACACTCTAGAATTTCGTCTGCTGATTCTTTATTGCATCTGGGTGAAAGAAGGCGCCACAGACGAGACTTAAAATCAGAAGTACCTAACCGCAATGTCTTCCCTTTCATGAATGGCAGTTTACAGCCTGTTAGTTCGCCATTATCCAAAGGTTCTATTGTTTTTCCAAAAAGTACCAAGAATATGATGGTCAATATTCCTAGCTCAAGAGTGGGCTCTCGCACAGCGTCTCCTGTTTCAGTAAAGTCAACTAGTCCAGGTCGATCTTATGAAGTAACAGCTGAGGGATCTAAACAAATAAAAGACAGCATTAATCAAGATATGACAGGTCTAAAGGAGCAGGTAGTTCTTTCTAATCATCATCTATTTGAGATGTAAATCACATGAAAGCAAAATGCTTCTAAACTAAAAGAAAGTTTCTATCCTCTGTATAATAAAGGTAGAACAACTTACTTCCAAAACTCGGCAACTTGAAGAGGAACTCGATAAAACTAGAAGACAATTGAAAGTGGTCACTGCAATGGCAGCAGATGAAGCAGAAGAAAACAGATCTGCAAAGGAGGTCATTAGATCTCTTACCGCTCAGGTTTGACACTTTTCCAGACTCAACAACGTTACTCTGTGTTTTATCTATCTCTGGTTATAATGTTACTACGGTTTTTGCAGTTGAAGGAAATGGCTGGGAAAAAACCTCAAAAGGATGGTATTAGCACTAACTCAAAGCACGGAGACAAAGAGACATCAGAGACTATAACTCAGACTAGTAGACAAACACCTATAAGAAGCATGGTTCCTCATGATAGTCAAGCCGAGAACAACCTAACAAGTAAGAGCTTCGCTAATGGGCATAGAAAACAGAATGAAAAGGCAGATAGGGTTGTGCAAGACGAACCAGGAGTGTATTTAACATTGATGTCTTTACCTGGTGGTGGTAATGAACTCAAGCGTGTCCGGTTCAGGTATGCTACTTTGTCTCCTTATCAGTGAATCTAATTTCGCCTTTTATCTAAAACTAGTTAACTGAGTATGACGTACTATATTTTACCTCTCTCGTTTGCCATGCTCACTAAAACTCTCTGCAGCCGGAAACAGTTTACTGAAGAACAAGCGGAGAAGTGGTGGAGTGAAAATGGAGGTAAAGTCTGTGAGCGCCACAACATTCTAGTTTCCTAGATTTTAAAAGAGAGAGACCATTATCAGAAAATAGATAGAGAGGCTTACAAAGATAAAGAAAAAATAGTAAATATAGTGAATAATTAGAGTAGAACATGGATGCAAAATTTTCATTTGGAACATATGTTTTCTGTTGTTGATAGAAAAAATGTTTGATGAAATTAATTTTTTTTTTCTCTCTTCTGATAGTTGTTTATGATAAGGAAACTCAGAATTAGAGGAAGCAGATACTTAAAGTGTTGTTGCTTGACCCTAAGAATTTGTTTTGCTGTCATACTGTTTTAGAAAATAAGAACAAAAAATTAGTAAAAAAATAATAAGGATTATATGAATACATAGAATAGATTCTTGAAACAATATCAGAAATGTCAAAATCTCTGTTCTTATTTAGTGTAGAGGAGGAACGAATACGATTCAAGAAGTTCGTTAGTTTAGAAATGTATTTTCTTAATGTTTGTTTTACTCTAAAATCAACTGGATTAAAGGTTATGTGGAATATATACAACTAGGAAAACTGTATGTATTTTATGAATGTTATCCTAAGATTTATGAATTATTACATAGTTGACGACCTTATTTTGGTACAAACAAACATTATATATGATCGTATTCGAAGTTGAAGTTTTACCGTGTTGGAAGAGGAAACAACGGTTCACCATGACGAAGATGACGCAGCGCAGAAACAATCTCGTATTGAGAAGCTGGAGCAGTAACAAATGTGTTGTTCCATGATTCTACCCCTATTTTATCTTCCACAGCTCCTTGGTCTATTTCTTCTTCGTCATCATCTCTAACATATTTATGTGGTTGCGTATCTCCAGACAGCAAACGAATCTTATCAAGTTCCATTGACACTTTCCTTTCTTTCCTTTTAGATTGAGACACTTCCTTGCAATCTTTGCTGTTGCGGTCACTTGTTCCAACATGCAACCATCTCTAATTCGAACACCGATGATATTAAAGAGTCTGTTTTCTTTCATAATGTCCTGTTTTCTTGAGACCGTAAAAAAGAACTCGACCTTTCTCCAGTTATTAGCTCTGCTAGGACAACCCCAAAATTATAGACGTCACTTTTGTCAAATGGGTATGATCCACTGTTACCGATCTTGAGGTTCCAAAATCAGATACTTTGGCTCGATATTTCTCGTCCAACATTATATTTGTAGTCTTGATGTCTCTGTGATAAACTGGAGACAATGTAGATGAGTGCAAGTATGAGAGAGCTCCTACAATATCTACAACAATCCGGAGACGACTTCCCAAGTAGCCATCGTGTTATCATCAAACTCATCATGAAGATGGTTCGAAAGATTACCACTAGGAATAAATTTGTAAACAAGAACTGGGACATTTGTCGCAAGGCAATACCCCCAAAGTTTCAATATTATTCTGTGGTTGATTTTCGAAAGAATAACAACCTCACTAATGAACTCTTCTAGCTTGTCTTCGTCCAAAGCTTTTGTTTTTTTTACTGCTATAATGCTTCCATCCACAAACATGCCTTTGTACATAGTACCTTGACCACCCTGGCCAAGAATTCTGTTTGAACTGAAAATTTTCAGTAGCTTTCTCCAAGTCTTTCGAACTGAACATTTTTGTCTTCTCGACGTTACTTTCTGTTGAAATCAATTGTTGTTGCATCAATAGGCCCCCATTACCTTTGAATTTTTTTCTTTTGGTTTAATTTCCTTTATTTTCTAATTTTTTTGTATAACCAGTATATTATACTAGTAAAGATCACTGAGCCAAAACTCGTACCAATCCCTACAAACCCGAAAAAAGCAAATTTATTGTAAAAGAGCTTATAATAGATGCACTTGTTTGTGGAAGATATATTCTGATATGTCTGGATTTTAACTCTTTTTAGGGTCATATTTCAAGTCGTTTTGCATTTATATAGATAGCATTTCCATAGATTTAGGGTTGTTTAGGTGTGTTTTGCATATTTTACACTTGCATTTGCATTTGGAACAATTTCAGGGATTTTTGAAGCTATTAGGAGCGTTTGGGATATGAATGGATACGAGGGACGACTCAAACGATGTTGGAATGTTAGGATGGATCAAAGGAAGCAGAGAAGACCAAGATCTCTCGAGCCTCGCGCCTTAGCCTCGCAATTCCCATGACGAGTGTTGACTAGAGTCTGACCTGTTGAACGTAAGCCCCCGCCTTTAGGAAATAGGCAATCCTCGAAGATGAGCCTCGCGTACCACTCTACGAGTGTTGGGCCTGACTAAAGAACAGAGCGCACCTCCAACCCATGTCTCGCGATCCCATCTACGAGTGACACACCTTATCTTTATTTTTTTTGACTTTTTAAGTCGGTTTGACTTAGTAATTATGTTGCAATGTAAGTGGGCTATAAATACTCTTATAGGCACAGAAACAAAATTATGCATACTTTTCTGTGATTTTTCGGATCTAAAAACAGTTTTCTCTCTTTTCTTTTGAGTGTTCTTCGTTGAATGAATTATCTAGATTGATTGAAGTTCAACTACATTTTTCTTTCTCTTAGTATCTCGTTTAGCTTTCCTTGTTCTTTCAATTTATGCATTTCATCTTCATTTTTGGATTTGAGCTCTCGCTCATGATGAGCGAGTAGATATCCCTTGGGTAATAAGGAAATGAGGCAGATCTATGTAAATCTAGGGTAATCTAGGTTGCTTAAACTTGTAATAGATAGGATCACGTTAGATTTAGTGTTCTTAATGCCGACTTCATACTGGCTATTTGAATTTTGAATTTGTTGTATTTTAGCCCACTATGTGTTCGATGAAATGCTAGTCTAAAAACTAGGGTCTAGAATAGTCATCATTAGGTCAAGAGACTGATTTGCTAATGTAGTTGTTAGCTCCTATGGATTTGTTCTTAATGTTTGCTTGATTTAATCCTGCTATGAGAGTAGGTATGGGTTTTATTAAGCAAAAAGTCTATGTTCATGAGAATGACATTGATATCGTTAATTCCATTGCTTGAGATTGATTCCCTGAATGGTTTGTTAAGCAGCTTAGAGTTTCCTAGCTAAGCATGGATCACTGACCCCACTCCTCATTGCCCAACTTCATTTCTATTGCTTTTTACCTTGCAGTTGTTAATCTCGTTGATGCTCTGTTTTTAGTTTATTTCTTTGTTTTCTTTATGACATGTTTTTGTGTTTACTGCTCTGTTTTATGTTTTGCTTGATTATGATTGTGACAAAATCATTGATATAGAATTGGGTTGGATTAGATAAACTAAATAAATCTTGATTCCTTGCTAACTACTGAGATGGATTGATACATATTGTACTACAATAGATTTGCATAAACAGACCCCCAAAAAATCTGTTTATCAACTTTTCACGCCTTACCTATGGCAACTTGCCGAAGATTTGTGATCACACACTTAAAGTCTCCCTCCAAATTGACACAAGTGCTTTCCCAACATTACGGGGAAGTTCCATCAGAGTGTTTTACTTGACACTCGTTGAAATCTGGTTTTTAGAATAATGTTAAATTTTTATTCTACCACTGTAAAATTTGATAAAATAATAATTTTTAGAAGCTACTATGTCATATAAGAGTATTTCAAATAATCTTCACTGAAAGATAAAGTTTTAAGTTTGAAAAAATATTTTTCACAATTAAGGTTTTAAAAAATATTAATCAAAACATTGAAAAAACTGTCCTAAAGATTTTAATTTAGGATTTTAAAATATTAGTTAAAACTTGGCAGATTTCTAAGACACTGCGAAATTTTGGCACACTTGTTATAAATCTGTCAAAGGTTTGATACATTTCGTACAAGTATGCCAAATTTTTGGTCCTGCCAGTTTGTAAAAATCAAGTGGGATAGTGAAAAAGAAAAAAAAATTAACAAATCTGTTGCACCATGTAGATTTTGGTTGATTTTAATATTTATATCATTTTCTAAGATATATCTTCTTTTGGAAAGAAGTGGTGATCTTAATGAAATAATTGAGATCATTGATAAAATTCTAAAAGGATGAAGAAGAAACATAATACTCTTGGTGGATGTAAGGACGATAAGGCAATAATCAGTATGTGAATCGATGCATTCTTTTTTTTCACTTAAATGCTTCATTACTTACTTAAATGTTGTTCAACAATCACTAAATTATTTCGTTAAAGTATCCGAGATAGAGCTTTCAAATCTAGGAATTGCACGAATACAAAGAATAGAAATAAAAGGAAAAGACCGGCAATGTTCTGGAGGACGCCATAGATTTCTGCAATTTGGTCGCTGTTGGAGATGTCATTGATCGGTGCGGTAGAGTTGATTGAATTTCGATGGTTCCAAATATTAAGTTTTTTTATTAAGTTTCTTAAAGGTACATAGAAAAATGACTCAACAGTTAACAATACCAAACTCATACTAAACAAAAAAATTTTGTTACAAAAGAATCGCCACCAAATTAAAAACGAAACTAAAATAATACCCGCGTTATAACCTAGATTGCATGAAAACTCTATACAAGTCTATTTCTCATTTTAAAAACATTTCAGAATCGGATTCTCGGTAAAAACTTGATGGAAAATGATTCCTAAAATTCTCGATTTGAAAACATGAATTCGTTCTAGAAATTTGATTTTTTTTTATAATATCAGATGTCCCCAAAAGGATAAAACTTGATTTTGTTTTGTGTATACAGAATAAAAGTTAATTAGAAAATCGTAAGATATGTTTGATATTTTATTAGTTTTAAAATCAATTATGTAGTTGAATAAAAGAAAGATATTCTTCTTTGCCAATTATTTTACCATTGAGTATAAACAAACCCGATTTGGTGAAATTTTTTAGTTGATAAAAATAAGAGTAAAAATGAGATTGATGAAAATTAGAACAAAAACAAGATTCTAAATTTTTGATGTCTAAATTTTTGGTTTATTTGGTTAAACTAGTAACTCATGGATTTGTAATTGTTAAAAAATATTTTATATGTTTTGGATCTTAGTATTTTATATAAAACATTTATTGTATAATTATATATATATATATATATTTCACACATATATATATATATAAAAGATGTATTTCCAAAATGAATCAGTTTCCAAAAGTTTTGAATTTTTTTGTTTTTGCATTTGCATACGTGTTACTTCCACTTCCACGTACATGTTTCTTTTTCCATGCAATCTAGGTTATAACGCAAGATTTAATTATTTTGATTGTTTTGTTAAACCTTGTTGATTTAGATTGTTAGACCTGTGTTGATATTTTTGGAATATTGTTTTCAAGATGTTGTTTTAGAGATCTAAAACCCGAACCAAAATCGATCTGAATTAGAGGAGCCAAACTTGACAAAATACCCAAATAAATCTTAAATATATATACCCAAATAACCAAACCGGAACTAAATCAAGAACCAAATTTTAGCTTTTTATAGTTTTTCTATTAATTTTTTAATTTTTTATATAAAAGTACTCAAACCTGAACTTGATTTATACCAAATCAACCCATATCCAAAAAATAAAAATATCTGAATAATCTTAAATACCAAAATACCGAATTAGAGGAACCGAACTTGACAACATACTAGAAATAAGTTTTAAATCTATATACTCTGAAAATCGAATCGAAATCCGAAGTGAAACCGAATCAAGAACCAAATTTGTATATGATATATTTATATTAATTTTAGTGTTTTTTGTGTTTCTTTCTATTAAATATTTTTTAGTTTTGAATTTTTATATAAAAGTTTATAACGAAATCCACCTTAAGCATATTTTTAAGGATAGTTATGAACAGTAAATTAGTTTTATCTTATAGTTTATAACACATACAAAATAAAAGTTTCTCCTGCTTAAGATTTCAATACTGAAACAAACTAAGCGTGACTATGTGATTACTAAATAAATGAATAAAAATACCTCTAAAATTTAAGTGAAGAAGACATTGAAAAGATAAAAAATGAAGAGGTAAAAAATGAAAAAGAGAAAAAAAAAGATATTTAAATATGTTATTTAAAAAGTGTTGTTAAATCTCTAGATAATTCTTTTCTGAAAAAGTATAAATATAATTTAAAAAATTTGAAAGAATACAACAAAATCCGTAACCACCGTTGCATGAGCATCTTGCATAGCTTAGAAAAGCATTGAAGTCACATACACGACTGTAAGATTTGATTTTTTTTTGGGTGTTTGTTAGATTCATGTAATCTTTTACATTAGAGCATTCCAGAGACGTTACATTTGAAAGATTCGTCGAATGGATGTACTGTCCTAGCTCAACAGTACTGTATTCTTTAGCATAAAGCTTTTTCAAATCAGATGTAATTAGACGAAGAGAATGTCTCGACTGATAGGAAGGCAACTTTTCACCCTCTGGTTGTCGTGTTATCTTCTATTCTGACACCAACAATCTGTTGGACCCTATTAGGCATTACTGCCGTGCAACATTTAATACCATTGCAGTTCGTTACCTCCATACTATTTTTTCATCATAGTCTCTATTATAGCAAGTGAAGTCTACAAGATAATCCTCAGTAGGCGTACCTTCTTTGCGTTGTGACTAGATTGGCATCCCACTCCTCTTGGCTCAACATTTGTGATGTAGCATCATACATGACCTGCTTCGCAAGCTTTCCATTTGTTTCGGTTATATTGTCTTTTATGCTTATTTCCTTTTCTTGATTGTTCTTATCTTCCTTTGGCCAGATTCTCTAACTATATAAGGTTTTTTTATTGCTTTCTAAACTCGGTTACTACTTTGCAATTATAAGAGAGTTCTCTTCTTCTTCAACTCTTAAATTCTCCCTGTTGAGCAAAGAACTTAAGCAACAAAATAGAGCATAACAATCTATTGATCGTTGGTTCTATTTTTTCTGTTCTCAAGCTATATTAGTTGGTATCAGAGCCTAACATTCCTCACTATGCCACAGAAAAAGAATCTCCAGACAACCCTAGAAGATCACAACAATAGTTCATAATATGTTGTTGGAATTTCAGCGTGGTTTGAATCAAACCCTTCGTGATATAATAGAGTCTGCCATTCGTACACTCACTCAGACTCAACAATGGCGAAAATGTATTGGAAGACAATATCTTTGCAAATCAATTCGCCCCTCTCGACGAGCAAAGCCATCGCACTATCAACCACCGCTGTGATCTCTGCGAGTTGACAATCGTAAATGGGAATCATGGTTTAACTCAGATCTTTCTGAGATCACGGGTGGGATTTAACCAGAAGAGTTTCTCGATTGGCTCAATACTAGCAAAGAATTGTTGGATTTCAAAGAGGTTCGTGATCATATGTGACTATTTCTTGTGGCAACTCATTTTTGCAAACGGTGTTTCGGTGCAACATAGGTGGTGGCAACAATTGAAGTCAACACGAATCGTGAAGGGAAGGGTCGTATTACTTCTTGGGCAAAATTGACATGGAAGATGCGGAAAGCTTTCTTACCCTAAAACTACACTCGTTTGATGTAAACTAAGCTGCAAAGTTTGAGACAAGGAAACTGGAAACCGGACTGTTGTTGATTACGCTTCTGATTTTTTTTCACTTTTGGCCTGTAATTCATTGACTGAGACTGAAGATCAGCGAGTTTCTTGGTTCATTAGTGGTCTTCTTAGTACAATTCAGAACCCTTTGCTTCAATGCGATCCTTTATCGGTTTTGGAAGCTCACCAGCAAGCTGTGTTGATTGAACAACAAGTGCGTAGTCAAACATATCTTGGAGCTCTCAACGATCTCGTGCTTCTACCCTGTAGGAGTCTACCTAAGTCTAACTCACTTGAACACGCCAAACATGGTGAAGCCTCACACAATAAATTGCTCTCGGGACCCCCAACGTTCTCCAAACCTTAACTGCTTCAAGTGTGGTGAAATGGGTCATTGACAATCCGCTTGTCCCACCTTATCCCATCGTGGTTTGTTAGCTACTGAAAAACCTATGTTTGATGACTATGGTGATGAAAACAATGCACTAGAAGAATCTAAGGAACATGTTGTTGGTGATTCGGTTCGTCATTGATGATGCGAAGAAATTATCTTATGCCTCAGGGCGCAGAAGAATCTTGGCATTGCACCAACAACTTTCAGTCTTGTTGTACTATTTGTGGCAAAGTGTGCCGTTTGGTCATCGATTCAGGCAGTTGTACTAATGCAATCTCTGAGGAAGCAGTTTCAAAACTTGCATTGTTCAATGAACCACACTCGTCGCTTTACAACATTGCATGACTGAATTCTAAGAATGATATCCATGTTTCCAATTGTTGTAAGGTTCCTTTTTCTATTGGCCTTAACTACAAGGATTTGATTTGTTGTGATGTCTTGCCTATGGATGCTTGTCATATTCTTTTCGGACATTCGTGGCAATATGACCAACGCAAAGTACATGATGGGTTTGCAAATACTCACAGCTTTTTGTATGAGGGTCGTGATAAAGCGGTTTTTCCGTCTAAGCTATCAAATCATCATAGGATGGTGGTAAGTAAGTGGATGTCGAACCAATACTCAGAGAATGCATGCAAACAACCTATCTGGATACCTAGTTCTAGTTCAGCAGCCTACCAATCTGTCACAAAGGCAAGCTATGATTTTCAAGTTGAGCTTACAATCTAGCTAATAGGACAAAAATAACTAAAAGACAACACAAAACAGAGCAAGATCAGTCAAGAACAGAGAAATCAACATAAAACAGGGCATAAACAATCGAATAAGCTAAACAATGGAAATTAAAACGAATCTAGAGG